>CACRXP010001332.1:34930-47258 GCA_902702965.1 Spirometra erinaceieuropaei
GATGCAGCGCAAGTTTACTCTCACTATAAACTAGCACACGCGCAGGTCGCCGTGCCTGCTCCACCTTACTGTGAAGGCATTCTCACCTGCATTCATTTGATAACCAAGTATGTCCTCTGTAAATTATATACTTAGGAAAGGTATACCTTTCAGTTTAAAAAATTTCTAAATGTAACATCCTTAAGACCGCGAAATGTCTCCTCATACTGCATCGGCTAACATTCCGTGCAGCAAGTCAGATACTGTACGATAATATTGCAAGCTCGGAACTTTTTAAGCTTATTTAAGGTCTGGATCTGCGACGAATTCAGTAATGTTTACATAGCTGACAACACTATTCTACTTGTCAAAAGCTGTCGACTGTCGAATGAGCTGAACGCTTACACGTATTAGGTAACAATCGGGAGAGGGCCCCCAAAAAATACTACCAGCCAAAGCAGCCTGTCTTACGGGAAGGATGGCAATAGGGGTTTTACGGGTGGGGCCAGCTGTCTGTAACCGCAGTACTTTGGAAATCACGACGATGTTAATGGAAATACGAAGCGCGAACCATGCATCAAAAGCGTGTTCCGGAATGACCCCCGATGATAACCGAAAGTAAGTATGGATCCTCCCTCCGCCCAGTTAACCGACGAGATGCGTTGTCAGTTTCCTCTGTGTTATCCGCCTGTGATGGAGCGATATAGTTAAGCTAAGCCCGCCATGAAGTATGGATGTATTACAAAGTGCGCTCGTGAATGACTCTCTAAGACAGCATGGGTATACTAGCGTAGATTAAGCCGCATACCGACTACTGCGGTCGCTCCTCAGCTGTGTAAACTGAGGTCAAGGTTGATAAACCATGGGTCGGTCTACGCGGAACGCATGCACCTTGTAGACTCAAATCACTAAGCGCTAATGCAACGACTGATCAGGCTGCAAATTAGATTCGGGAGTTATAAAACTTTTTAAAATCTAGCTATACTCCTTTTTGAGGACAAAATATAAAGTTGACATGATTATCTATCAAACAAGAGAAAGAAAGCATATTTTTGCCCATGTATTCTATAAAATATATTTAAATTTGCAAGGTCATCGAAAATCAATGTGAAAAGTGCATTCTGCATAAGTAGTCGTTTTTTAACGAGTACTTTTTCCACAGGAGATTAAAAAGCGGTGCATTCAAAAGCTAACATCCTGCCAACTCCGAAATATTATAGGATCATGCCGCAAGATAATCAACAACATTTCATGCTATCGGCCACTCACTGTAGTTCTTTAGTTGACTCTTTACCAACCACACTGAAAGATGCGTTCTTATTCCTTTAGACAAAACGCCGACTCATGCAACCAGCATATTTTGCCCCACAGAAGCATGTGACGGAGTGAATGCACATAGAGGTGGTCGGAACTGGCAGTTTGTCATTGCCCACTCCCCCTAGGATGGAACTGACACACTGGCGTCAGCTGCTAGAAAAGTGGGTGATAGTGCTTTAAGTAGGCACTCCCTCAAAAGTTCACTCACGGCGTCCTCTTGATAAATCCTGATAAAAAGGATTTTTTTCCTGCCGCCAGCATCAGGGGTCTTTCAGCCATGCTCTTCACAATGGATTGCTCAGGGTGTCTGTTCTGACGAAAGCGACTTTTTAGAAATCTTCAGCTTTTTCTCATTGCTCTCAACCAAACAGATCCTTTTCATCCTTTGCGTCAAAGAACGAACTAAATTACACTTTATGTTTAGCGATATGGAACTTTAAATATTCTTGTATTGTCCAAAACACGTCTTCTTTCGATAGACGCTACACCGAATGTTGACAGCAGGCAGTCAACTCAGAAGCACGTCCAGAAAGGGAAGCGATTTGAACTGTTCTTCTTCCAGCATAAACTCGATTAATGGGTGCGCCTGATTTATATCATCTAGTAATAATTGGGTGTCATTATTTTCAAATACAATCCTGACATACAACCTACCTTGCGCCCATAATATCTCGAGTCGTTAATGTGGTGACGAAGTTAGAAAGCTTCTAGCATGCCCATGAATATATTCACCGAAATCGGACCAATGGGCGAGTCCATAGCTACTCCGCCCATCAGTATATACAAGTTGCTGTCAAATGGGAACTGCGCGTTCCCGGTACATCTCAATAACAGTTTCTTGAGGGGATTCACCAGCATTTCTATATCCTCCAGAGTGGAAGTTAAGAGACAGTCAATAAATGTCAAAATACTTTTTCACAGAATGAGTTGGAAGGATGATGGAAAAAGGTAACAGTTGGTTTGCGGAACGCCGAAGGAATATGTTGAATGAGAATCTATTTTAGAAATGCAAAGTCTACCTTTTCTCAGTTAATATGTTCCCTCTTCATTCAGTTCCTGCTGAACTCGTTTGCTCGGCTTCTCTTTTCTTCTGATTATCAATACTGCCTTTCAGTCGGGCCACGTGGTAGTTGTGCTGCACAAATCCAGAGTCTCGACTGGGGTCTGGCAGGCGTTATCGTGAATGCGCACCCATAACAAACGCCAACATTGGGGGTGTGGTGGTACACTCAGGTGTAGGCCCTAATCCCGCCAGTTGGGACCCGAGCTGCCTCCTATTTTTACGGTTTTATACAGTCCTGATCAATGTACGTTGTGGGCCAAGTGGGTGTGGTGGTACGCCCATATACGGGTTTTCGTCGCGCCAACCGACTGCATCCTCTCACGCCTCCGGCCTCCTTGGCTTTGTCATGACATCGCACCCAAGTGGAGGGGGTGAGAGTGCGGCAGGCGCTACGCAAGTCTACTGGCACCATAAACTAACTCATGCGCAAGCCAGCATCCCCGCACCCACCATGCTGTTGGGTACACGTTGAACATCGTCGGCAACGATGGTCGAACCGTCGATAAACAACAGCCATTTAACCAGCGTTTTGGGCCTTTCATAGTGTCTTGAGTACTTTTAAGTGAGTACGCTTTATTACTTAATTTTAAATCATCACCCTTAACAGTGAACGAAAGTTCCCCACATTTCTACCCCCTAACTTTTTGCAATTTCAACGCATACTTGCCTACGATACAGCTCTTCTTCGCCTGCATATGGACTCGCACAAAGAAAAGTTCAAATATGTTTGTCGAAACCAGCTGGAATATGCCCTCATTAAAAAGCGTACCCCCTGGGGGTTTCCAAGTTGAAAAGGCAGAAACAAGCGATTATTATGAGTCAACCGGACACTTCAAAATGTACGGTGCAGGGGACAGAACTCATCTTTGAAATATGAGACCCTATATCTGCTATATATCCCGCATCTTCTGAATCCCGTCTGGGAAAGGCGCATGATTTGTGTGAATCTCGTAGGATCTAGCAACATGTACGTATGTGGCATTTGGAAATCAAGTATTTGTTGTCACTTACCTACTATGCGAGAATTTCCTTGTCTCAGACCGAGTTTTACATCAAACCTCAGACACCGCCTACCTCTAGAGAATTCGAGACCGCTTTTACTGTCTCTCTTATCGTTTAACGTAATCTGACTTCAAAACATGTCTTCTAAATCTTTGAAACTTACTTATTCTGTCTGTCGGTCAGTGTATTCTCAGTTTGTTGACGAACACATTCCGATCTTCATCCTTTAGGCCAGAATTGTAAAATATTGCTCCATTTGTGATTTAGGTGGGCTGTGGCGAAACTGTAGTCCTCACTGCGGAAATTAGGCAAAAGCTGTGATTGGGTGTGATGTAACCACAATAAATTCTGTACCAAAATTTGCGCTTTTGAATGTATCTATTGAATGTTTCGCCGGCATTTAAAGCCAAAGTTAGGCACTTCTAAAAGTTGAGCTCCTCTGCTGTTTTAAAAGCAGTTGTGAGGAATTCATGCATGACGTACGCACCAAATTGAAATTTTAGCTTAACTACTTGTTGATCCAGAATTGTGAATAGTCAGCTTTCAGAAAACCTGCAAGCACACAAATCTGGACGCATACGTGTGCTTGAAAATGGCTCCCCGAGCGTTACTCTAGCCTTAAGAAGTTTACAATCGAGTGGACAGACTGGAGACAGACGGCTACCACGCCTCCTCCGAGTTTGTTCGACCTTCAGTGCATGCACCTGATTGGTTATAAACAGACCTCATTTCAGCACATTTTTTCAGCGGACGGTTTAAGTAAAGTCAGTCAGTGTCCGGAACCAAAGCGGTACAGACGTATTTCGGTATCCTTCGAATTCAGGTATGTTGTTCCTGTCTTGAGAGCCACCGAATTGTGTCTAATTCAGTCTCTATTGCTATCGGGGCCGGTGCCCCACTGAAACAAATTCTAATGTTATTTATACACTAGGAATGCCCGTTCCTTCATAAATGCAAATGCTACATAAACTTTGGAATTTAACCGTAAAAATCCGCTGTCATATTTCGAAAGCAGAGTTGGAAAAACTAAGAAGACATCGTTAAACTGTGTCCATAGAAGTACCTTACTCTATCCATTAAATAATAATAAAATGGCTCTAACCGTCACTCCGTAGCCAAACCACTAGGTACAGCTAAAGAATGTTCAACTATTCGAAAAAGCATTACTCTTATGATTTATCTATTTTCGTCTATCAGACGTCTGGGGACATGCACGAAAACAGGTTTGCCTTTATCTCGAGCCTGAAACTACTTGGAGAATTATATGGCTTCTGCAGTTTCGGCCTTCCTCAGTTAGCCGAATCAGGATTGTAGAGGATTCTATCTAGGGATTAAGCGATCGTCATATTTTCAACAAGCCTTCACCCATGTGTAGGCCTTAATCTAAGCCATATATATCCACAGTTTATTTTTCCGAATCGAATGGGTGCGACTGCATATTTCGGAAGCTTTGGTAAGAAAACAATGTCCGCAGGATCAGATTAGCACCAGGTTGCCTTAGCTGTCCAGCGCAAGTGATGATAAAATTTAGAGAAACCCGTTCAATTTTCCTTTTCAGTTGCAGTCATGGCACTGACAACTTTATAAAAATGACATTTTTTGCAAGGAAACCTCTTCGAATGCAACTGGACCAAAACATTTTTACATAAACCTGTTCTACGTAAAATGTGTTGAAATACCCAACGATAACATCGCTTTCAATATACGAAGTCAATTAAGCGAGAACTGACCAAGCAGACAGCGGGCGTTCAAAAACCTCAAAGAATGGTACTGATCGAGAAAATCAGAACAAATATAATCGCAAACTTGCGCCTTAAAAGTCCCTAAAATTTATCATCAATAAAATACTGGTGCTTTCTTATGTAATTCAGCCTCCTGTCTGTGTTCCTTTACTGTCGGGTATCTACTAGTATCCTTTATCGGAGATGCAAGCTGGGCTTTGTCGGAACACGAACTAGTTGAGAAGCGCCAATTGGAAGAGAGAATAACCCGACAATTTGCCTTTCTCTGATACACTGCAAACTAATCAAGCTTGTAAAATCAGTTACAACGAACATGCGTCGTAGTTTCACTTCCTGATATATGTGTGTATGTGTGTGTAGGTTGTGAAATGCCATATATATATACATGGCGTGAAACATAAAAACTAACATAACTGCATGGTGTTGAACGAGGACATGGAGGAATGAAATTTCTATTTTCAGCCTATGTGTCGTCTACAACCATCCATGCCGAATCCCCGATTTAGGTGATTTATTGTTCAAATTCGAATTATTTGGTTGTTCAGCGTTTTCAGTTTCAACTTTCTGCCACGCAGCCACTAATGATTATTGCATTGGTAGTGGTAGAAAAATTAGCAGGTTTGCTAATATTAATAGGAGTAGGAGCAATATTTCCGAAAATGTAACCAGCAAAACCCTTCACTTATTTTCTTAACAAAAACATACTGAAAATTCGCTCCGACGCAACTAGTTGTCTAAGTAACAGACTATCTTATCCCGAAATCTAGATTTGATTATTAGCTTCGTGCGGACTATTCGTAAAATATGTTTAGAAGTTTAAAGGTCGAAGCTTCTTGAGAGGGGTCATTTAACAATCCTTCACTTTGGCAGTTAAGTGATGTTTGAAATTTAAAATTTCTCCAATTAAAACGGGACGCACTATGCGAATTTCCTGTTGAACTTTTTTTCCTTTTCTTGCCCAGCTGGTCTGATTAACAACGTCTAATGAGAAATAATGACGGTGTTGCAGGCGCCACTGTGATATTTACGTGTCTTTGGCGTCTAAAATAATTATCACACCTGCTTTTGTATTAATACATAGCGTGAACATAGATTAATGTCACTTCAGTGACCTCTGCTGTGCTTGTGAACTAGGACGCAGATAACACATAAAATGCTCAATGTTCTATTGATCATTTACCCGGATGATTGGTAAACTTTACCCCGCTTAATGATAACGATGCATTCTTCTGCAGTGGGGCAAAACGTTACTCAGCGTCCTGGGTTTAATTTATGAAAAAATAAACGTGAACTACAATTAGTGACCTAACTCATAAAAGGTGTCGAAATTTACGAATGATTGCCAATCACTCGCAAACCGACACCATTTCATGAGTCCAATGTCTATGTTAAGTAAGTACGAGTTTAAAATAATTAAAAACATGAAAGAAACATTAAAGGCAGTGCTGCGTTGTTTATAAATGCCGATTTATTTTGAAAAGCGCAATGCCCCAAAAACTTCAGAAGTGGCTGTAGTTTAGTAAACCTCGTTTTTGGACGTATAGAATGTATTCTCGTATCAAATACGTAGTAAATATGAAATTAGAGGTAAAATAACCTTTAATAATAGTAGTTTAGTGAAGTGTACATCTAAATATCGTTTAATAATTGGTGTGATTTCGTATGTGACAGTTTGTGAACTGCCTGCATTCTGGGTGTAGATTCGAAAACTGTTTTCCAGTGATTCCTGTTATTTTGGACTATTTTAAGTAAATAAGATGGGGTTCAACAAGAGAAGCTGGAATTTGCTTGCTTTCACCGATGAAGACGTCGTAAAAACAAAAGTTTTCATAGGGTGACATACCATGAGGCCGATCGGTGCCTAATAAGCTTAAATAGAAGTGACAGGAGAGATCGTAAACATACAATTGTGTGTTTAGAGAGAGAACCTTTCTTCCGCTGTATTATTTTTTACTTTCCCTTCGTTCTGGATTACGTTGAGTTTCAGATCGGCCTCGAATTGTTGCTGAATACTTCGTGATTTTCATTGTTTTCACACGATCGTCCATAAAAAAGGATTCTGAATTACCTGTCTGTTGAGAACTCTAGAATAGGATTATTCTCCAATGCTTACTGTACTGCCGGCAACTTTTAAGACCTTCTTAAACTTTGACTGAGAAGCAAAATGGCCAAAATACACCTTAAACAAAATTTAAAAATCACCTTGAAATTCATTCGTACCCACCTAGGTTTGGGTGATTTAGCGACACACAAGTTAGTTTATACAAATTCGAATTTGGGCTCTCATTTGAGCTATTTGATGTCAAAAATCTGTCTTTTTGTGCGGCAAAATTGTGTCCTCGGTGTTTATGGAGCACATCGGAATATCGGAATTAGCTTCAGTCAGCATGCGGTGGGCAGGTTCTGCCTGATCAGGCAAGTATTCATTTACCTAACCCTCTGCACATTCTTTGAATTACAGGCTGTAAGTACGTTCGAGACCCTACAGGTGCTACAACGTGGTCGTCCTCGTCCCTGAAAGAGAGCCATTACCATGACTTCCGGACAACTGAAAGTGACTGAACAAGGCGACAGGAAAACTCATCAGAATTTTAAATTCCCCAAGATGAAGCGAGTGAAGGTGCCAAAGAACAAGGTAAGAATGTGGATACCTATTCGTATGACCTTTGTTTTGCACCTATTTTGATCCAAAATGTCCAAATTTCAACCAAACACGGGTGTTAATTATCACCGCAAAAGTAGCCGTTTATGAAAGCGCATCGACACTTAAGGGGGTTTCACCCAAAGGGCTGAGATTGAATTCTCGCTTTTCTAGGTTTTTGGGAGTTCCGAGGTTTTTTTAAATCGTATTTTAATGCCGCTTGTTAAAACGCATGCGCAAGTCTTAAGCTAAACAGTACTCATTCACTTAGGCGTGTTAAGTTCGCTATCTTCTGTCTGCCTCTGTCGACAAAGAAAAATCTGTTGCATAAAACTGTAGGATTTTGGATATGCCAGGAGTCATTTGCGGTTAGATATCGTAATTTCTCTTTCGGGAATGGCTTTTCGAGAATTTTCGCTTTGTTCAGACTGTAAGCCTTGAGAATGCAGAAGACGTTTTTAAAACTGCTCTTTACACTAGTAGAGGATTAAGGTTATGCGGTGTCTGGATATAAAAATCTTCATCCCGACGAAAGGAAACTACGGCGTCCCGCCTTCAGCAAGCTTTCAAAACTTTTACCAACGTTAGGCGACTATTTGCCCTACACAAGGTCAGATAGGACAGGTAATTTAAATTAGCAGAAAAAAGAGACAGGCCATGAAAAAGGAGCCGATCTCAAATCCAAAAGCCCCTGTCTGCGGGCAGGCATCTAACCGTCCACGGCTCAAATTCTCGCGTATCAGTGATCTCATTCTGCGAGGTAGGAGGTAGGCTATCGTGTATTTGCTAGGAGAAAGCTGATTGGAATTTGGGTAACCGGGCGTTCGACTGTCTAGCAATACTGACGTTTGAATAGCGAAGTGTTTGTTGACGATTGATTGCGATGTCAGTCAAGATAGGACGTTACCACCCCTTGTTGACATCCGTTATCGACAGTTTAAATAGGACCGAAAGTTATAGTGATAACTAGCTAACGAGCCTGACAAGGTCTAGGTGTGTCGTCGACCAATAAATGCAACAAAGTTCTAGTGAATAACGTGTTAGTTGAATATTTCCTGCAAACGTCTGACTGTAAAAACGGTATAATTGTTCACTCCCACTGAGTAATTGCTAGGCACAATTTAAAAAGGTCAGCAGAAAACGTCTGAGTGGAAATCGGCATTTTTGATAAAAATTACCTTTGAAATAATTCTTGTTTGCGGCCGGTTCAGGTTGAGTATCAAGAGGAAAAGTGTACGATCCTCTTTCTGTTAATTGGTGCCTAATACGCCAAAGTTCAAAGCATGCTCGATTCCGCAGTAAAGTAATTTCGGACACCTGAATCAGTTACCATCAGAAAGGAATCCAGACTTATGGGGAGGATTTCTCCACACCTTCTCAAGGCCTATACGAATTCCAGGTTGGCCACAGGAATATTGACGCCTCGTACCAGAGGTGGTCTTGCGTTAAACTCCAGGCGGTACTTATTGGCCTGTCCTAACTTTAGTCCTCACCCTTACTTTAACGCTCACAACATTATCCCATTTACTTTTATGCCCAACATCAATCCCAATCTACCTAGGACTCAGCGCAGAGCCACTTTTACTATGGGAATTCATATTTCTGTGCCCAACAAAATCCAATCCACTTTTCTGCCAACCTCTATTCATTCTATGGGAGATTGTGGTTTTTCAGGTCTACTTCACGAATGATGAAATTATTTTGATGTTTGAAGAGTCGTACGTGGGAAATTTTCTGTGAAGCCCACATGATCACTTATGTAACTCTCTGTTCTGAAGTTCACTAACAGAGCTCACCAAGGTTGTGACGTGATGCATCTGTGTTGCGGTATCCTATCGGCACCAGAAGGTCTCCTTGTATGGAAATTTACGATTAAGTCAGTTTCTTTTCGCAGTCAATTTCTAAACGACCAGAAAAAACAGGCTGCGGCTCAAAATATTCATATTTCTTTACGCCTGCGCTTGAAGCTGAAGTACTTACTTTCTTCTGATCCGAATTTCCATGCGTAATATTGGAATTTTTTAACCTCTTTTCTAGGCATTATGACTGAATTTGTACAGGCATCAAAAATGGATGAGATTGAAAACGACTTAGCAGTTTCTTTCAAGCTCCACGAATTAAATGTTTTACTCAAAAAGCAATGTGGCACGGTTAGGATTTCTACTCATATTATTTTCCCAGTCAATATGTCGTCTAACCTCGCTTACGCAATATTTTTATTAGCCAGCTTCCTAATGCACTTATATCGATATTACCTGAAGTCCGTCTGATTCTGTACCTTAAAGAGACAGGACTGAATTAAAAACCCATGGCATTTAAAATCGCTCTGCTTCAGATGAATACACTATGCGATTTCGTTCCGATAATTCTCCTTGCAAGGGCCGTGCTTGTGTGATGCTAGCTTATAAGTGAGGTTTCCATAACGGTGCATCTTCATCGATTTATACTTGATAAACTATTCTACAATCCCCAGCTTACCGCATCCTGTGAATTATCTCAAGTGTAGCTGTTTTTAGATCAGAACAGATCGAGCAAGTAAGAAATTCCAATTCGTCTGCTTTCATGGATCCACTAGATCTAGGAGCGAAGCTCGGAAAAGGACTTAGACTGTTCTGTTCAGTTAGGAAACGTTAATCTAGCCGCAATCGGTAACAGTCGGGGAAAGCCAATCTATGGCGTTAGAGTCAAATAAAGTTAATGGTCGGATGTGGTTATGTAGCCCCACCCGAAGTAAACAAACCACAGTCACCTCTAATACAGGACCGGTGGTAATAGGGGTTCCTATATATGGGGCCGAGGAACGCACAGGTGACGAGGTCAAGCAAATATATGCAAAAAAGCTGTTCGGAATGCGCGGTTGTACTTTGAATGGTCGAGGAACAGTTGCGCTAACCCCTAACCCTAACTGCTAAACCTAACGCTTAATCCCAGCCCCAACAGTATTGTGTCCATCAGGTGGGGCTTTCAAACCGAATCTCACCAAGTTAACAAATTGAATTTATCTGTCGTTAGTAATTTTGCAGGGTGAATCATTAAATTTGGTTGGTGCCAGAGGCAGAAAGACTAGGGACGCACTGATCTGCATGAAGATTTGAACAAAGAAACAATGTTGCTCGAAGGAAAGTAATATGGTAGAGTTAACGATCCGACTGACATGAGAGCCTCTGACACACTGGGGTCAAGTTACACGCGACAAATGTTTTACCAGTCAGGAAAAACCCGTCGAAACTTTCATAAAATCTTCCTTCCTGTCCCACATTGTCGTTCTCTTTGTCTCTGCTTCCAACCCGCTAGTGTACGGCTTGGTTTCGAAAGGCCGAGAATATTCAACTCGTCCTGACCATTTCCTCTGTCGTGCTTGGTCTTGCCCTGGGTTTCATTATCAAGGCCGCCCACCCTGATATCAGCCCGAGGACGGTGAATTTGGTTTCTTTTCCAGGAGAACTGCTAATGAACATGCTTAAAATGCTCATCATTCCTCTGATTACTTCCAGCCTCATTTCAGGTAAACTGGGATCTTAACTTTGTGCGCTACATGCGTCTGATTCTATAATAAGATACCAGTTTTGTGTTTTTTCACATAAGGCCGTAGAGAAAACTAACGTTCCTTCGTGAATCAAGTTTGAAAACAAAATTAAGCAAGGTCGGGAAATGGTGTTTTTTTATAAATTATCGTCGTACAAGGTTTTTTGAGTGCGCCTGGTAAACATGTAAGCACAAAAATAAAATAAGTACATGAGTGGTTTTTCAACTCTGCGCCATGAGATGACATCATTTCTGAATGCTCAAGTTTATGACTGCGAAAAATCCCATTGTAATATTTAAAAGAACAATTGGCGAGCATGCGTTCACTTTCGATAGATTCTTGTCAGACCAAGACGTTTACATGTGAACGGGTTCAAGTCAAACATGTCAATGATGAGATAAATTGATAAAAGTTCGTTTTAAAACACAGGCGGCGTATGGGACTAGGGGGATGATTGGTTATTCTGATTGCCCAATAGTTTTCTTCGCAAGAGATCGAAAATATAACTCTGTTCCTCAAAGTCGTCTTTCAAGAGGACGATGCTGACGAACTTCTAAGAAGACGCCTTGATCAAGCTGCCTCAGCACCTTCTCAGCAGCGAGGGTTCGAATATTATTCTTCACTAACCCCATTTTACGCGGAGAAGGTATGGATAGGTTGCCATCTCAGACCACCTCAGTACGCATCTACTCCTTCACTGGCTCCGTTGGAGCGGGTTATATTGGTCGCACGAGTCAGCGCCTATCCAGAAGAATACGAGAACACCTCCCGGCATGGTTGGGAAGAGGCGGAATTAGTAGCATAAATAGTTCCATCCTCGTACACGTTGTTTATTGCGGGCATCATAAGGACCTCAGCAAAGCTTTTCGTGTAATCTATGAGGTCCTGTCGAGCTAGCATAAGCTAGTGGGCCATCGGTTGTTAGCAGCAGAAGCGGCCGCCATCAGATTATGGAAGCTGATCTTGTGCGCGCAGAAAAACCTCGTTTAGACTCCGCACCTACCGGGGTCAAGGGTCGACTACGTGCAACTCTCCGCGCCCTTCCGCTCTTGCTCCAC
>CACRXP010001332.1:54845-93706 GCA_902702965.1 Spirometra erinaceieuropaei
ATGTATTAAAACAAACTTTAAACGTAGAGGGACGCTCACAGATCACGTTACGGAACTTGCCCGTCTCGTTGTGCCTGGGGGCTCTTTCTTACACCCCACCAACAGTCGCGCAGTGGCGCGTACCACAGCAGAATAGCATTACTGTCAAAGACAAGAGGGACTGGAATGACCATTTCTGGCTTGTTAGCCGTAATCAGCCAATCACACCCAGCCAGTCTCCCTCGTCTTTGCTAAAAATGCTATTCTGCCGAACTTTACTCGGTTTCTCTAATCTCTGACATGTTTGACTCGACCTTGTTCCCTTATAAATGTACTGGCCTGACGAGAATATATCGAAAGTAAACGTATGCTCACCAACTGGTTTTAAAGTTTATGGATTGACAATAATCGCCCAACAAAGATTTCTGTTCCGCAATGTAGACAGAGAATTTTGAAATTTTAAAGACCTTGCTAGACAGCTTGTGGAGCTCCGACCTACAGGGATTCATAAATTTAAGATTCTGGGAATTCCTGTGCTCGATGTGTACACCGGGGGTAAGAGAGGCGTTCGGAAAAAGGCGTAATCATCTATTCCTCACTTCACATCACTCCGCATGAAATGCTTTTGAGACCATTTCGTTTTCCAGGTCTGGCCAATCTGGACATCAAATCCTGCGGAAAAATCGGGACCTACGCGTTAATCTACTACTTCACGACAACCCTACTCGCAGTGGTCATCGGCATTGTCCTCGTGGTGGCCATTCACCCTGGAAGCCCTGCTATCAAGGAGACGCGTGGCGCTGGCACACACGCCACTGCGAAGGGCCCCAACACCTTGGATGCCATTATGGATCTGTTCCGGTCAGTGCATGCTTCCCGGAATTGGCATTTGCAGCATCATAAGCCCGGCCCTTTTGACCACGGAAGCGATGCATGACTCTGAGAGTAGGGCAGATAACACAGCAGGAACAATAATCAATGTCAATACATTCATTCCACTGTTGTTGTATAAAAATCAGCCGACAGCCCCCTATTCCGTACTTTGAGGATGTATGCGGTAGAATCTAGGACGTGTCGCATGCAAACACAGACGCTGTCGAAAAGAGAGGTGGTTCTTTACACTCCGAAAACTATTTAGGTATTTATTGTACTAGATTATCTACCGAGCTTGAAAGGCTCATAAGGCAGTAACGCTCCTCAGTACTATGAACTAAATTCTGAGGCGAAGATTCGGTCGGATCTTATTTCGTAGCCGTACCTGCAGTAGACAAGTCCCACCCTTACCCCTAACTCAATCCCCCAACCACAACCCCAAACCTCAATCCCTAACCTTAACCCCCAATCCCTAATCCTTACCGCTAACCTCAACCCCTAACAGGCACGGCAGTGAAATAGGATCTTGTGGAACACTCATATTGGACATGCGATTGAGACTGGATTTTGGCCGCAAGAACTGAGAAGTGTTGATTTGAAATGATACTGAGAATTGCAAAATGGAAACAAACTACTACGTAAAACAGAGAAGTAACCGGAAAATACTGCGTTTATTTGAATAGACTGTGCTCCAATTTAATTGCCTCAACCCACTGCTGATTGCGACAGAGCAAACGAGGTGGTGTTAATATTATATGCTCTCCATCAAGTATTGGTGCCTGTAGGCAATTACATATGTTGCCCGGATAGAACAGGTAACTACTTCTTTCGCGGTGTTCGCTCGTCAAGAACCTATCTTAAGAGAAAGCTTTTGGCACTAACAATAAGTCGAAATTATCTTTCTCTTTTATCGGTATTGTTAGGAACAGAAATTATCTTCAGTTTTTCGAAATATTATGAAGGATTTCAGTCAATGCTTCTGCTTTTTTTCTTGTTTGGCGTATGCTATCCTAAAAAATCGAAATGCAGACTGCATTTGCACCTTACTTGTTACATACTTCCTATTGAACCAATCACTCTTTAAATCAGTCCCGAAAATGGAGCTTTTCAAAGTAAACACGTCCGATTCTAATCCGTGTAAATCTTTTCCAAGATTTAAGAGTCGTGTTTTGTAAGCAATTTGTCTGACAGTCATTCTGTAATTGACTGTGAAGGCCAGAGAAGCTGAAATTACCCTTTGGTGATCCTTTTCAGAAATATGTTTCCCGAAAACATCATCCAAGCCTGCACTCAACAGGTGTCCAGCACGTTGGTTAACAAGACCGTTATACCGGATGCAGTCAAGGTGAGTTGCGAGTTTTCACTAAGAACCTCAGTAAATATGTGTGAACTTTCAGCCAACGACTTTGCGTTCTACCAAATGAAGAAAACCATTACTATCAAGCAAAGGCATTTTGTGAACTGTAGCGGTTAAGATGCGGGAGTGTACTCAGAGCGCCACAATCATCAAAGCAAATCCCAAGTTGTAACAGACAGAGGTCACTAGAGTGAAGCGTTTATTGTATACAGTACCCTAATTTGTCCTCTCAGGTGGTAATGGCCGCAGGTGAAGCCAGGGCTAGTGCTGACTGCATTCAATCATGCCTGGAAGCCCGGGAGACAGCGATGGCAGTTGCTTCTATAGGCTTTTGCGGAAAGTCCACTTGGTCTGTGTTGCATGTTCCGAGGGGTGGCGTTCAACTGGCCTGTGCTGCATTCGCACAGAGGGATGGTGTTTTCAAGTGACGCATGGACGGCTCCGACTCTGCAGACGACCGAGCGCCGGAGTCGAAATCGGTCAGGTGGCTTCAGGTCAGCGCGTCTGGAAGCGTTCACTGAGAAGATTAATGACCTTGAACAAGGACACCAGACACGACCGTGATTGCTGTCCGCAAAAGAACTGACCTTCTCCCTCGAAACGTTGTGCGGTTTTCACCGAACCGAGACTGTCCTCGAAAAGTAGGGAGAAACCTGGTTACCAGACAATGATTTTCCCGAACAGTTTCTTACGCACGCACAGCTTGTATTTATCCAACAGAGCAGAAATTTTGGATTGCGCTCTTTTGAAACCTTGGCTTCATTCTCTCTCATAAAAACCCAAGATGAACCAATACACAAATGAACAACTGATCGAATTTGTTTCATAAATTTTTAAGCAAGAAGTCGCTAGGCAGGTGAAGTTACGGAAGTCAATTACCCGGATCACAACTTAAATGCATTTCTTTCACGGTTATACAGTAGATTTTGGATGTGCTTTATCTCGGCGACTGTGTGAACATCAATCGATGCGAATTAAAAAATTGAAGTAACCTGCGTTTTACGCAGACTTTCTGTTCATACACCGGTTTTATCGTTCAGCCTGAAAAGAATGTGCTAAAATTTCCCTGCTCATGATTGTTTCATAGAAAATCACGTCTTATTAAGACTTTTGTCCTACATAATGATCGCAAACTTCGGGTTCGAGCCTTACGTTATCTGAGTTCTGGCTGGCTGGCTGGCCATTTCCGACTTACAAGCCGTCATCAACCAGTCATTCCCCACCCCGAGGTATGTGACCCTCGAGGTTTGAACTCGCGACCTGTTGGTTAAAAGTTCAACGTCCCAACGTCCCAAGGGCACAATGTCCTGTCAGTTGCGATCGAATATGTTAACAATGGTAGAGGGGTGCGCACCGATCGCGTAAGGGAACTCATTCGTCCCGTTGTGCTTTGGGACCCCCTTTCGAGCCCGCACTGCAGTCACATAGCAGTGCGTAATGCAGCAAAATAGCGGCTGCTGCCAGGGCTCGAGAGAGGATCCCAAGGCACAACGGGGCGGGGGAGGCCTCTAACGCCATCGGTGCGTGCCCTTCTACCATTATGATTATTAAGTCAGAAATTGTCGTTTAGCTCTCCTTGTCTTTGTTTACATTCCGCCTGCGCCAATATCTGGCTAAGGCACAGTTCTAGGTGTCCCCATATTACAGGTGACCTTGCAGCAAATTTCTTAGTGGTACATACCGCAGTGTCTTATCCTAACCCTAGCATTAAGCTAAGCTGTAACCGTAGATCTAGTCTTGGCCTTAACCCCTCTGAAAATTTAGCACAAGATCACCTGTAATATGAGCGTGCCTACCAGTATTTTATGTGATGAGGCTGCTCGTAAGGGCCTTAGTACTGAGCTCCAAGGCAAAACGGGACGCACACGTTCCGCTCTGTAACTAGATCCGTGAGCGCCCTTGCTACCATCTGAAGCCAATTGACACAACCATATATGGTCTGCCCTTGCAAAAGGGTACAGCACAGGACGTGGTTGTGAAAAAGATACTCTCTGTATATGTGACATCGCAGTGCACTCTGATAATAAGAACTGTCTGTCGTCTGCGTCCGCTGGCTCTGTCCACTACTATGACGAACTGGAGGATGAATCCGAAATGCCGAGCGAATAGCGTTTTGTTACTGCAATCGAGCCTTCTTTATAACCCTAAATGTCCATCTAAAGAGGTTGTATGAAGTTCAGTGAATATTGCGATATATATGAATAACATTGCGTAATTCGTAGACTCGATCAAAATCTTGAAGATGGTAAGCTACACAAATGATAATGTAAGCGTCCAGGGAGTTCTTTTAAGCCAGTGCTCCTTAATATCATGCATAAACTTCAATAAGGCATTTTGATAAGATGTGGCTATGTAGCCCTACCTGGTGGACGCAGTACTGTTGGGATTAAGGTCAGGTTTAGGGGTTAGGGCAGCTAAAAGCACAACCACGCATTCACAACAGCTTTTCCTTTGCATACAACTACTTGGCCTCGTCGCCTGTGCGTTCCCCGGCCCCACTTTTAAAGCCCCCTATTACCACTGGTCCCGTAAAACAGGCGGCTGGCGTTTGTTTACATCAGGTGGAGCTGCATAACGACATCTGACCCAAAGTTTGTCAGTTAGTTAGGCAAAGAAAACCCGCAGAGAAATACAAATCGATCCAACTTTCGCGAGCGACGATGTCCGCCGGAATCCCACGAGGTGTGCTCAGTGGCAGTGACTTGCGTGTCTATTTGTTTAGAGCGAAGCAAATTTGGGTCGTGTCTGCGTCACCCTCTCCACGGTGTTTCGATGCCGAGAAAAAATCGGGACAATCAAAGATGGGTGCGTATACAGTGGCTGACAAGACTGGACAACTCGTTCAGGCGTTCCATACAGACAAGCTGTCCCTCGCACCATCTGTACTGGGCTACACAAACGGCGACTAAGATGGCACATAGGAAAGAATTCCAAAAAGGCGTAGGGAATGTGGTTACAGTGTCTTGCCCTTACTGCGATCTTCACATCCCTTTTTATAAAAAGATTCGTACTAGTCGAATGAAACTGGGACAGAAAACTATGAAGTTGATGCCTCAAGAGCCAGCGTGTTGCCAGTGCGACCTGACTCCTTGCTAACTGACTGAGCTGCACCATCAATCTGCTGTGTGCCACTTCACGGCATATTGAAAAGTTTCAGACTGCATTTCACGAGTTTTGGTATTTACATCACGCCCATATCCTTGTTCCGGGCAAGGTCCATCTGGAAGTTAGTAAAGAGTTGAGTGTCGAGGCGACAAAGAGACGTACGTGTTTTCTCGTTCAATAAGTCAGAGATTCTCAGCGTGCATAAAAACCTTCGTTTTAAGGACAGGTCTGTACACCGGCAAACGATGGTGATTAAACAGACTAACGTATTGAACGGGTTTGGATTTTTGTAGCTGGCTAAAAAGAAAGGAGTAGGAGGTGGACTCGAATCATCTGCCCTAATTATTGCTGCTAATTCTTCTTCCTCCGTCCAATCCCTAAGAACTTCACCAATTACTCAGTCAAGTTCCACGTACTTAATAAACTAAAACTCTGAATCATAATCCGCAGAACATTCAAAAGTGGAATAAGTGGTTCTCGAGTATTCTTTTTTCCCAACAACCCCTCCTCAATTCACTTCTATATTCTAGATTACGGTTTTTCACCCGGTCAAATGCACAAAAGCATCTAGAAAGGACGCTAAACCACTCTTTCTCTCCAACTCCGTACTTCCTAGTATAGACCGACTAATCTCAGTAAGGCTGGGGAACGATTCCGAGATGCCCCTTTATGTACCGATTTGAAACGAACTTTGTTCATACGCGGGCTGTTGCCATTAGCGGAGATCCTTTCATGCTTCTCGGTCAAGATCGTTCCTTTCGAGAACTGGAGCCGTGCAAACTCGTTTATGTAGTTGAACCAGTAATTCCTGTTATGAACATGCCAACGAGAAGGCGTTTTGTAATACGTTGAGATATCAGTTCGTTTAGCAGTCATGTCAGTAGGCTGTTCACCTTTTTGCAGTCTTCCTCGAAATGGGACCTGGAAACGTCCTTAACCCTAATGCTTTCTCTAAAAATCGGAAATCGTGATACACACTAAAACTTCACTGTTTGTTTTGTCCGTGCCACAATTAGAGGGCTGACAGCGTGGTCTGACATAAATGCTGATACTCGAAGTAATCTGGTTCCACAATATCCCCCGAGATTCGGGGTTGCTTAGAATGGCGTCATTCGATCGGCTCACTTGGCTTCTTGAAAACATACCCGAACAAGATGACACAAACTATTTCCTATTATACTGATATTTTTATCTTCCTTTTTTCAGCCCAATGAAAGTGCGCAACCCATCGTGATCGAGGTTCTAGAACAGCGATTTCTTGAAAGCACAAACGTCCTTGGTACGTCAAAACATTCAGCCCTTTGCTATCTGGCCGGCAAATAATATAAATCTACACAAGAGTCCCAATTCAGCCTAGTGGGTTTTTCACTTACATGCTAAATTACTGTGCTAAAGGGACTCGGTTTTGCTTATATCGACCGTTTTATAAGTATTTCGTATATAATTCGAAGAGTAGGACGTGTTGGCTAATAGGAAAACTTTGTTCCCCGTCATCTTTTCACACTTTTGTTTGGAGATGGAAACTCGGGGACTGCGATGTCACTTTCTGTTTGTCTTTAACAGGCACCTTAGTCCATCGCCAATCCAGGCGTAACCGAACTTGGCATATACTATCCTGCCAGTTGGCCACGGATGTGTTCAACTTTCCTTTTGAGTAGTGCCAGACTAGGATGGAGTGCAAGGAATGCGTCCTGCCTAGAAGCTGCGGGTTAGCGACTTTATAGCCGACTGTTGGATTTACCGAGGGTTTACTTACGGCTGTCTGGATACTAAACACAAACAGCGGATATGGCAAGTCCTGATCTAATCACCTTGCTCAAAGTCCGTCCTTTATGATGAAATTATAAACCACCATTTACTAACTGGAGGGAGCGATCCTCTCGCGTTAGCGCCATGCAGCAGCGGAAACTGTTACAAGTACGATATAGGAATAGGTGTCCCCGTAATGCAAATGACCCTAAACTCTAAGAATTTACCTTAAGATCGCCTGTTCCCGTGTCCTGACTTTGAAAAATCCCTGTATTTATTTTTACCTAGCATTGCTAAAACAGCATTTTATTCTTGCCATGACGACTGTGGTGATGTTTTTTGCTGAAAGTCTAAAAACCCTGACGTAAACAGAAAGTAGCCAGTTCTCTTGACAACCTGTCCTCGAATTCGGTCTCACGGCTCACGTCTAACTAGACTACCCGGAGTCCAACACGTGATAAATACTGGTTTTTAAAAGTATCTCATGTCTATACTAGAGGCGGAGTGGGACACTGGCTACTGTGCGAGACTGCCGTAAATTGTTTTAGAGCAGAACCCCGCTAATACGCCTAGTAGTCTACTTACCTTCAAATTTGTTTACCCTAAAAGACGATATTTGCGAGGAGGTGAAAGCAGTAACAGACAAGCGTCTCGTAGAGACCGCCAGCGTTCTTCAATCTGCTTCCGGTATCGGTCGCTTAACGACTGACCTGCACAGAGGAGACCGCGCGTACAGGCTCGCTGCACTCACAGTATGCTACTCCGTTTCGCTGGGGCCGACTGTGGCGTAAACACGACGTTCTGCAGTTTCCATCAAGAATGTGTGCGTGTGTATGTTCTGCGGGCGCCTGTAGCTTGACTGACACTTCTACTATGGGTACAGCAGTGTAGTCTGCCTCTCCGTTGGCTGAGAGATGGGTGCCATGCACAGACAACGCGAAGTGTATCAGAAACTTGACGTTTTAAATTCGATACGCAGATGTAGCTTGCCTGATCGACCTCCCAAGGGTTGCCCCTAACCCAAGAAGTCAGCGGTGGTTTACTGGTGGGCTGGATTCTAATGAGGCACTGCCGTCATCAGCTCGACTGGTGCACGGGAGGGGGAATGGATGGAGAGACCGTCACTGGGGAAACCAACCCCACGACAAATCGGCATATTCCGCATTTATTATGACTCTGGTGCGCTTGAATTTATTACGATGAGCTAAGAGTCGCGACTTGGAAGGCAGCCAACCGATAGAATAATTAGGTCTCCAGGGAAGTATTTCGCAGTGAGCGAAGCTCCAGGAGTTAAGTTCAATGGCTCCTTCCTGATGTAACCCTTAATGCGCCCTAACCTGTGTGTGTGTGTGTGTCGGCAAGCCTGATTGCAGGCGAACGTCGTGCCACTTAGAATCCGTGCCGTCCCACCTTTTCCTCCTGTTGTGAAAAATTCTGCTCCACGGGGTGTGGTGGTACACCTAAGTGCGCGTTTTCGCCGCAATGGTCACCTGCGCCTTCTCCCGCCTCCGGTCTTCCTGACTCTGTCAAGAGATCGAGCCCAGTCGCTAGAAGAGGAAAAAAGTCTGTTAAATGTCCTGCAAGCCTGCTATCACTTTAATTTACGCTCTTGTCTCCATGCCCGCTCCGACCCTGTTTTCGAACCCCTTGTGGGCATGGTCAGCAACGATGGTCAGATCGTTACCCTTGTACTCGGCTCTATAATGGAATTGAACATGTCAAACGGGTACAATTCTGACCTTAAATGTGCTCTGCCCGCTTCACTTGCTGAAATAGTATTGCGGCTGTTGATGTTTTAGTACAGCATGAGAAACTTGTTGGTGGGTGGAACTGTGGTGTCTAAGTAGTAAGAGTACTCCGAGCGCCACAATCATCAATCCAAGTCCGGATCAATAGGAGAAGACAGAAGGTGTTGGAAGGGGGATTTTGTTGTGCACAGGACTCCGAGTAGCTGCCCAAGGCAGCAGTGGCCACTGACTAAACTATGGCCTGTGTTAGCGGTGTTAAGTCACCTAGTCAATCACATCAGGGTAACTCTCTAGTTAGATTGTATAATTTACCATACTGATGGCAGATGTACTAACTAAAAACCGAGGTATTTTTTTACCAGTATTCTGACGCTGCGTGATATAGTTGTGAGACATTCGCCTCTCCACTGAGTCCCAAGCGTTTCCATGTGTTTTCTGTCATATGCTCCGGTTTGTTTAATATCCTCAGAAATTAATGCGCTAATTTGAGGTGAATTATTCTGAATGAAGCCCTATATCCAAAACATCGGCGAAACACGTGTCTGGGCTTTCAGGTCGTACCTGTGCTGTCGGTAGGATAACTCACGCAACATGTATATGCCCCTAGCTGTCAGCTGGAAGGACATGAATGCTACGCCGTTATCCTGTTGCAGCTGATGGAGTTCGACCCAAACATCCATGTCGACTTATGAAGCTACATTCAGAATGATTAACTCCAAGTTTACGCATTGATTTTTAAGATTAAAAAGCCGAAACCCCCCTAAGGTATCAAATAATTCACGAATTGCTTCCAGTCGATTTTAATGAGTAATCAGTTCTTCCTAGAAAAGGTTAAAAACTCATTTTCTAAATTGGTTGTGCAAGGAAATCGCCTTTTGCAACTGAGCAGTTGAAATAAAGAAAACTTGGTAATTTAAAACATCTAGGAACGTTTTCGATCATTCGCACGCATATAAATGTAGCTTAATCCAGGCAGATTTCCTACGCTAGGTTACAAATTGTACCAGTTTCCCTGATGTCTTTTGGCATATCGTATAAGGAATAGTCTAGTCCTGACTAAAACTGTGTTTTTAGGCATTAGTAGTGTCAGACAGTTTGACGGCCTCAAAGACGAAAGATGACGAGTTTCGTTTTGTGGGTTATTTGCATTCTCAGTACCTGTCAGACAGCCTTGACGTGCGCTTGAATCACATCTATTTTATTACAGTTAGATAATCAACTAAACTCATTAAAATCAAATGTGCTAGTTGTCGGACTTCACTTAGTACCGCAATACTCTATACTTCCTGGTGTTAGAGACAAAATGAGACAAATTATCCCGTGAAAAATGATAAAAATTCTGCTTTTCATTGATATTTTGGCTGATTTTGAATAATTCATATTGACCCAACTGTGAAAAAGTCGGCGCCTCGGTGGGATTCGAACCCACGCAGTAAAGGGGGAGGCTTTAGTACAGCCAACGCTCTAACCACCTGAACTACGAGGCCCCGCCGGACGACGCGAGTTTTATCACACTTGGGTCAAGTTACCCGCCCCACCTACTGCAACGTCTGGAATCCACCAAAGCTGATACAGTAAGTTGACTGTCCAAGCAGGATTTCCTAAGTAATTCACCCAGAATCCACCAGAATTACTTAGGAAATCCTGCTTGGGCAGTCAACTTACTGTATCAGCTTTGGTGGATTCTAGACGTTGCAGTAGGTTGGGCGGGTAACTTGACCCAAGTGTGATAAAACTCGCGTCGTCCGGCGGGGCCTCGTAGCTCAGGTGGTTAGAGCGTTGGCTGTGCTAAAGCCTCCCCCCTCACTGCGTGGGTTCGAATCCCACCGAGGCGCCGACTTTTTCACAGTTGGGTCAATATGAATTCTGCTTTTGTCAGTCCCTTTGGTAGCACGCGGAAATATACCACTCCCTCGGGTTTACAAGTGGCCTTAGACTAAATTCAAAGTAAGTTAGGGTTAGGATTAGGAGGGGTAGGGTTGGGTTGGGTTTTAAGTAAGGACACTGAAATATGGCGTCCATTTTCCCGTACCTGATCAGCCCCCCTAGGAAGTAATGCTAACCATTCATAAGCCTTGAAAACAAATAAAGAAGCCAGTTGGTGAGTGACAGAGAATGAGACCGACTTGTTTGACAAAAACCTAAGTGAACCCCGACAGACGTACCACATGCCTCGAACTTGTTTGAAAGAATTCAGGAATGTTGGATCACTGTTGATCGATTTCGTCAAATAGCTCACGTTCTCGTGAAACGCTTTGTGGAGGCCTTGAATCAGTTCTTCGCGCCTGTAAACTCTGTACAGATGTTGCGCAAATTTTTTACGTTAAAGCGAACGGTGACAGTGATGAAACGAGTTGACGACTTTATTAATTCCCGTCCCATAATAATAAACAACCTATTGTTAACCCTCCTTGACAATGTTATTGATTGCTAATGGAAGCTCAGTTCCCGGATTTCAAGAAAAAACGGAACTGCCAGTTCACATCCCGAAATCAGGATAAACCGACAAACGCCACTGCTGTGTAATAATTATATCTTTATTTCTGCCATTCCGGTGGCCAATAAAGATCACAAGTTTGTTTATTGTTCAGAATCTTGTCTTCTGGCCAAGTCTCCGGTGACTCCAGATTGTGTCTTGTTTAATTTCCGAGGAAATTAATGCGCGAACTTGGAGTAGATCTTTTGGGGCAGACCTAGATTGTGCGCCACAAGTTGCGACTTGGCTGGGTAATTAATCTATACATTTTTTGTGACTGAAAACCATACGCCTCACGACAAACCTTAGTCCAAGTAACCCGCTTCTAGTGAGGAGCTCAGAAAATGTAAAAACAGTACCAAGACACCTTCAATGGAACGAATTTTTGAAATAAAATACCGGCCAGACGCAGGAATAGGACCTTCCCCATTCCGGGGCTTAGCACTAATCACCAGGAAGATCAGGAGTAGTGTTAAGTTTAGGGTTAGATTTGGGTTAAGGTTTATGGTTAAGGTTTGAGATTGGGTTAGGAGTGGTGTAAGGACACGGGAACACCCACCCTTACCGGAATTTGACACAAGGCCACCGGAGTGTTCCTATTCCCATGACTTACAAAAATACCTTTTTTCACTTTTAAAATCTAGCTCGAAATTGAGAAAGTTTCTTGAGCACTTAGGGATTCAAGCAACTCCTGTCCTAGTGCGAGTCACAATTCGAATGCTGATTACGCTGAATTGCCATTTTACCATGCCATCATCCCCACTGACTAACTTTTTTCCAAAACACGAGTTTTGATCAAATCTAAAGTCTTCAAGGTAGCAATGACCACCTAGCATCGAGGAATCAACGTTTATTTAACTGTGTTCTTAGCCCTTAAATTGCATGCTTCCGTTGGGTGGCGACCTTCGTTTGATAGGCTGTTCCTCGTCTTTTCTTTTAACCACGACGAAAATTGAAACAATGCGAGTAACTAGTTCGCCCATTATGGTATCCTTTTAGGCCTCGTGACATTCTCTGTCGCCTTTGGTCTCTGTATTGCTACAATGGGCGAGGCCGGTCGGCTCATGCTGGACTTCTTCATCATCATGAACGAAATCATCATGCGTCTAGTGCGACTTATCATGTGGTCAGTGCAGCCTTCTATCAGTACCCCGTTTAATTTCGAGATCCACTAGTGCACTTTACTGCCTAGAAGCTTCTTAATGTGACCTTACTCATAATTTGCCACACTTGTGTGATCCGAGGCGACCCTTTGCGCTGGTTATATGTCTTGAAATTCTCCCCCCCCCAAACCTGGGGACAGGTACGCTCCCTTTGGCATCGTCTTCCTCATCATCGGAAAAATCATCGGACTGAAGGACCTTGCTGGAACAGCTGCAGGTCTCGGTCTTTACATGCTGACGGTGATCAGTGGGTTGTTCATCCATCTCTTCCTCAGTCTCATGATGATCTACTTCCTGGTTTGTCGGAAGAACCCTCTGGTCTACTTCAAGGGACTTTTCCAAGCCTTCTTTATGGCCCTAGGCACAGCGTCTAGCTCAGCCACACTGCCCATCACATTCAAGTAAGCCGATAACATTTTTTTATTCACACTACCATGAACATTTCCTATGGCTAACTGTAACTTCGGCTTATGGGGGAGGAACAAGTACTTGGCGTAGTCGCCGATTTTTGCCGCTAGTACTTAACGCATATAATCGGCGGGTTATTTTGTGAAAACTGGGCGCGGCAACCTAATAAGAGCGTACAAAAGGCTACTGTCTTGCTCCGTCCAAAGCCAGAGGTCACGAAGCGCAGCAAGCATTTGACATTAACTAGCACTACTGATGTTTGTGACTGTAAAAGCTCGGAAGTAGACAACTAGGTTTTGATTCAGCGATCGGTTGTCTGACTTTATCTCTTATCGAATGTTTTCTAAGTAATTTCCCTGATTTCTGCTGTTAGCGACAGAAAACGTCTTAGCAGTAGGCCCTTCTAAGTGCGAACTTGATGTGATGCCTTAGGCAGTTCTCTACGGTTTAATTAACTTTAATTTAGACCACTAAGCCTAAGAGAACTTTTATCTCCAAAAAAGAACCACGATTCATTTTAAGCTCTCGAGCGGCGTACGTAAACCTAACGGTGGATAACAAAGTGTGTGCTATTGGCAATAAGGGTACCTGAGGGGAGTTTATAAACAAACAACAACTTCCACAAAAAGTTCGCGAAAGTCAGATCGAAGAGTAGGTTGATCTCGCTTTATCTAGATGTGCCGAGCATTCAGATTCAGAACTCGCAGTAGACTGAGGGCCGAGTATAAAATAAAGTCTGTGAGGAGAAGTTGGCTTCCGATACACGGATACTACGTGAACACAGAAAAAAGAAAATACTTAATAGGAAATTCCCTATTCGTTTTTAATGACACGTACACCTACTATTGTTTTCGCTCGATGGGACTGTGATTAAATCTGATCTGGCTATCCTCAACTACCACTTGTGAAAGTCTTTAGAGGCGGATCTGATGTTCTCGATGCACCACGTCCTTAAACGACAAGGGCTAAACCCTAAAGACCTCGAAAAGCCCACATACGTCTTTTTCGACAGTGCATAGCCACTTCTGATTTGAATCATAATATCACAAAGGCGTGGAAGGATTCGGATGAAGCAACCATCGGTCCCGCAATGTGTTTGACTGAAAAGGTGCCACTTATGCGAGCTCAACACATTTTCCCGTCGGGAGGGCATAAAAGATCTACAAAACGTGTTTTGAACGGCGACTTTCAACTTCTGAGTCCAATCGGTAACAGCATGAATAAGCGAAATCTATTGAAAGAACGCGTTAGTGGTTGTTGGGCCAGATTGGAAAGCGTCTTTTGCAAATAAAGAACGAATATTGCTTACTCATAAATGATTCGAGTAAACGGCAAAGTGGTTCATTGCAAGCATTATAAAGGGAATCAACTAAAAACAGAAGTCCTGGATAGTGACTGTTATAAAAAAACTTAACAAGATACTATGATTGTTCAAAAGGCGGCAAAGCAGTTTTCACAAAAATAGCTCGTGGGAGCGGATCTCAAAATAGAACTGTCGGCTGCCAAAACCAAAGCATAAAAATAAACAGTGAAAATCGTGAATATTCCGGCACAACTGAGGCCACAGGAAGCAAAACTGCGGTCCGGAGATTCTGCCGAAAGGACAGGAGCTGCCAGTACGTAGACATATAACGTCATGCCCTCGGCATAGGTTTTTCACTTTCGTTTTTCAAGTTCATTGCAAGGTCTGAATTAAAGAAATTGGATCGACCCGGACGGACCTCCACGTTTACTGTTGAGAGAGGTTATTGAAGAGCTAACTGAAACCCCCTTCATAATGCTGTCGTAAATGGTAACGTTCTCACAAACTAACGAGTTATATCTCACGAGTCCCTAGCCTTAAAAGAAGCAAGTGAAAGTGAGCAGTGAATAATAGAGACTTTGAACGTTAAGAAAACTGACTACAAAACACGACAGCAGAGCACGCTAGCAAGGCGGGTTGTACAGGTGTGTTGTTTCTCGTCACATTCAAACAAGCAATCCGGCCAAAGAAAATGGGACTAAATTGTCAAAGGTAAATTAGTCCGGTACCTCACCACAGTGCTCTGCGATCGCGACATTATCGTAAGTTCACAGACGCCAGCAAACTAACAACTATTTTGATCTGCTCGAAGATGTGCCCCATGGCAACAGGTTCACAATAGGGGGGCAGTATCTCTCGTGTCAATCCGCTGCTAGGTGATGGAGGAAATCGTCAAACGGCAACGGAAGGGTTGTTTATTTTTATGACGTTCATTGTGGTTTTTGCTAGAGACGAGCCTGTCTCACGGATATCATGGCCCCCGTGACAAAGTTGCCAAGAGCTTTGGACATGCCGTCGATGCTGTTTGTTTTACCTTAAGAACTAGGTGGTTACCGCTGGAGTAAACATATGGCTTCCTAAAGGTTTCCTTCACGGACCGCTCATGTTCATGTCTTTGCATGAATGACCTGCTGAGCTGGATTAAGTCGAAGAACTATTCGGGAGGAACGGTGTGACATCCGCAACGCGACGAGTGAGTTCCGTATGGACGACCAGTGGGCACCCATCTATCATTGTACATTCCCTATCGAAACCGACAGGACAAAGAGCCCGTGGCCCAGTGGATAGAGGCATTGGCCTTCTAATTAACGGGTCGCGGGATCGAGCCCCAGGTGTTCCACAATTCGGGGTTAGGTATGACTGGCCGACGACGACTAATAAGCCAGAAATAACCATTCCAGTCTCCCTTGTCTTTGTCGGTAATAACATTCTGTCTATATCATGCGCCGCTGTGCGGCTGCTGGTTGGGCTCAAGAGAGAGCCTCAAAGACACAACGGGACGAGAGAGTTTCTTAAGAACTATCAGTGAGCGCCCCTCCACCATCGTATGACGATCTTTTGCAAAGAGTCAATGTTGCTAGATTGAAAAGTGGTGCATCAGGCTCAACACTCTAGTACGCGCGAAGTTTGATTTAGACACCGTAGAAGGACGAAAAAAACCTTTTAGAAATGCCTCCACAACGGAACCTTATTGAAACCTGTCAAAGCTCAAATGTTTATGGTGCTATGAAAAAGGCGATTTATGTAGCGAAACACAATCCACAAAGGCGACGACAAAAACAGTGGTCCGAGTTCAGAACGTACTTTTGCCAACCCGAATGTAACTTACCCTGGAAATTTTGTGGAGTCCTTATTCGGCAGTTTATAGAGTACTGTGTTCAAGCTTAGAGGCCACAGGCAAAAATGCACAAAAACTCATGAGGGAGTTCAGCGCTCGAGCACAAGAATTGTGTCTGAACCACAGACACTTTACTGCTCACCACGATCCTCCATTTTGAATTTACTTCCTTTCAGTCATAGGAAAGTTGGCGTTGACCGTGATACTGAGCATAGGCTGCTTTTCAGCTGCCACCAGGGCCTGGTCTTTGAGTAGCCAGTTGAAAGTTAATAGGAAAACAAAGTGAACAAATCGGCATTCAGCGAAACTGAAACATTCTTCTTGCCGCTGTGACTGGGGCTAACGTCTTGATAATCAAAAACTTTAGTGGTAAGATGTGGTTTGGTAGCCCTACCTGATGGACGCAATACTGTTGGGGTTGGGGTTAAGGGTTAGAGTTAGGGGTTAGGGCTAGGACTTATAGTTACGGGTTGAGGGTTATGGTTAGGGGTCCGGGTTTAGGATTAGGGCTTAGCTCAACTATTTCTCAACCATTCAAAGTACAACCCTGCATTTCCAATAGCTTTTATTTTGCATACAACAACTTGCCCTCGTCATCTGTGCGTTCCCCGACTCTACCTGTAAAAACCCCTATTACCACCGGTCGCGTATTAGAGGTGAAAGGGGTTTGCTTACTTCAGGTGGGGCTACATAAGCACATCCGACCTAAGTGTGACGCGCATCAGGGACGAACTTATGTCAGAGGCTCAATCTAGACCATCTGTTGTTGATTATTTTTGCATCTCATAAACACACTAGTTGTTCTATTTTAGCAATATTGTTATCCAATTATTTCATCACAGCGTTACATTGTCAACTCTGTGGCTGATTTATAAATGTATTCTTCAGGCAAACTATTGTAAATGCTAACAATTGTACTGACTTTCCATTCCAAACATTCTGGTTTGGACAGACTTTGTATTCATTGAAGAAGGTTCTTGGCGCTCACAAATTATTGCGGTATAGCTGGGTCGCATTGTGCATAATGACGTCTGTATTATAAAGCAGTGGAAATTAGGATAACCAAATAAGTGAATACCAGCCACAATAATTCTCACAGGTTTCGGTGTTTAGAAAGTGAAATACACTCCTATGAACAACAAACTTGGCGATGTCATATTTTTTCCCCAAATGCATATGCAAGAAATGGATGATTCTCACCTCCCTAGATGGAAGTATGCATGAACTTCTACTCCATCAAAAGTTACTCGAGAAAGTCGCCATTTATATATCTATTGATTTCAGGAGTGATTTGCACGGTCGAAAAAATGCAAATCAAAAATCAACATTAATTATACCTGGATTGTTTTCCATCATAACCGATATAGAAACCTTGTCTGACTACTCTATTTTGTTTCGAGCCCAGGCCAAGACTACAAACAATGTTTTAGGCGTTTCAATCCCTAATGTTCTTGATGAAGATTCGCGATAGCCACATCAGAGTGTTATCGTCTGATATTGGATTCGTAGCTGTTTCTTCGGCAGAAGTGCAACCTTGTCTATTTCGCTGTTAACCCTTGATGAAGACTTTTCTATTGTCAATCACCGACTGTCAGGCTCTATATCCACCAATTTGTTTAGCACGCAAGCCCCTCTACCGGTGATACTGGAATGAGGACATGTGGTTAGGATGTTGTATAAACTGTCACGAGACTGGTTCTCTTACTCGTCCCCAGACTTATGGGTCATGTACAAAAACAGTTAATTATTTAATTCTGTCGAACAAGTGATTTTGTGGTTGGCCGAAGCCTGCGCCAATGCATGTCAGTTGTATTTCGTCATCCCCTCGCATTGGTTGCTCTCCTTCCCTGTTTTCCTTGAGAAACCTGTACGTGGCATCTAAATCGATATGCCGATTTATGCATGTCTCATCTGAGTGCATTGCTTCCAGGGATTCCCGGTCCTTGCTCACTGGACAGGCGCCAACAATGCGAAAGTTCTCCCATACAGACTTGTGTTCAGTGTCCAGTGTGTGCATGGCCACTGGGGATAGATGATCCCGTCTCCCCACTACTAACGGGTCGAGACAGATTTCTCACTTTGACCACAATAGACAGTAACATAACTGGCACATGAAATCTTGTGGGCAACCTTCCCTATCGAGCTAGCCAATCCTCTCCGTGGGATTTACAAGTTGTGTATGCAAGGCAGTTGTGGGCTGGTGTGCTACCTGTACCCGATGTTTTTCGGCTGTCTTTGAACGACATCTGCTGCGTTTTTTCACGTATGGGAGAGTTTGCCAGCTGAATGTTTTCGGTGCCTGGGTGTCCGTTGTGTTTGAAATACTTTTCTGTTTGAACTCATAATGTCTCATCCACCGGCGCACGAAGTCCCGCGGGTACTCGTTGTGGGAAAATAATTTGAAGAGGCATTTCAGTTCTGCTCGATAACTTTCTTCATCAGAGCAGTGTGCTTTGGCTCGAGTGCCACCACCCGATGATGGATCCGCAGCCGTTTTTTCAGCAGAAGGGCAACCCTGCTTATTTCGCTGCTGGGCTATTGTCCGCCACCAGTTGGGGGGCTGTATGTTCACAAATTAGTTTAACACGCCTGTCCCTCGACCGATGATGGGACTGAAGAGATGAGGATCTGTCGTTAAGGTCCTGTGACAACAATCCTCACATAACTGCGTCTTTATATTTCCAGTTCGCCTATTGTCCAAAGCCGCACAAGAATCTTCTCCAGCCTTTCACTAAGACAAAACAAGAAGAATTCCTAAAATGCAAAAAATATTCTCCAAGAAATGGTACTATTTTAAAAAATGGTTCTGCTCCGATACACAAGCCTATTTCTCTGGCCCGCAGATGTTGTCAGAAGCTGGTCTCTGCTACGACCGACTTTTAATGAGGCAAACCTACCTTGCAACTTTTCTAAAGTCAGCAAGTTTGTTCCGTCAAATGCCTTTTAGAAAAATATAGAGGGCACGGAAGCCACCTTATTTGAAAAGTCTACCTCGAATACTGATCCACAGATGAACAAATCATGCAGTAAAATTGCAGGAATATGTTTCCGCAGCGCGAAGCACCACTTGCTGGTGCTATAGCGGCCGACCACAGACGGGGCGCACATTCTTTTCTCGACAGGTGTCAGACTTAAATTTAGCCTACTTAGACGGGGGCAAAATATCTCGCCATCCAGTATGCCCAATCATCTTGGCTACCGCTGGCCAATGAATGGCTTTGTGTGAATGGGACGTGTGAACGAGGCAAGGCTTGCGAAATTCCTCGATAGAATAATCTCACCCACTTAGTAGTCAGATGGAAAGCAGAAAATGCCGGGTTTTCTTCCATTTTTCCTTTTGGTTCTTGCCAAAAAGTTGAATAAAAAGTCCCACAAAAATAGCTGCTGTACGAAGGGTTCAAATTATCGAAGACTCGCTAGGAGTGGTACTGTATGCATCCCTTTTTGTTAAGATGGTTTTTCGATTGTGCTCTAAAATGTCTGTTGATGGACTTCGTATAATTCAATGAAAGTATGTCTCAATGACCTACCTCCCTCCCTCTCTCTCTTTTTCGATCCGCAGGTGCTTGGAGGAGACCCTAGGAATCGATCCCCGTGTGACACGTTTCGTCCTGCCTATTGGTGCAACAGTAAACATGGATGGTACAGCACTCTACGAAGCTGTGGCCTGTATTTTCATAGCACAAATCAATGAGATTCCCCTTTCGATCGGCCAACTTATCACCATCAGGTATGAGCCATAGATATACTGTTTAAACAAACTCGAGAGTGCGAATGACCTTTGGAGATCATCTTTTACAAACAACATTTTCGTCCTACAGCACGACTGGCTCTGCGAAGAATTTTGTCGCCTGCCGTGACTAACAGCAAAAATCGCTGTCTTGTTGGAGTCAATGTCGGAAGAGTGACTGTAGCATATGTAGCAGAACAGAAACACAAATCCAAGTCGTTCTGTTAAAATCTGACTAAAACCGGAAGCCCACTTTGATAAGGTCTGGTATGGGATTTATCTTCATCGACGTTGGATTTACAAGCTAAGGTTTATTTATCAATACCGGTCGGCGACAATGCTTCCATCTAAAATTAGTTCTACTCAAACCGTCATCAAGTACCCGGAACCGCCGCTGCAAATCCAGGTTTGAGCGCCTCAGTACTTGGTCATATGTTGCTAAGGTTAGACGGGGCATATGAGTAATTTGTCTCCGTCCAACGAGGTATATACAGGATGAACGAAAGTCTATACTGGCAGTGATCCGTTTAAGAATATCTACGGTGCTGTAGAGGAGGACTGGAAGGGTGGAACTAATCTGTGGATGCGAGATACTGTACCGATCAAAATCCCTTACGGAAAACGAAAATAGTGCCATTCAGTATTCTTATGTCTTCTTTATTCCCCTTAAGGATTTTTAACGCTTGTCTCTAGGATAATTTTTTAGATTATATCTGAACTTTAGCAGTAACCTGTTAGAAAGGATACTAATTAGGCCGGTATTTTAGATTTCGAGCGGTTGCAGTCAGAAAATGTCGAACAACCAGTAACCGATCTCATTAAATGTTAATCGAAATTGTTAAATGCATCTTCTATTAGAAAGGATTACTTAAGTGCGGTTGTAACAGGAATTATTTTGTACAATAATCTCATGATATTTCAAACGCGGCAGGATGTTGGCTTTTGAACGCATCTCTTTTCGGCCGTCTGCAAAAACTGTACTCAGTAAAACAGGCTTTAATTATGACGACGACAATAAGGATATTGTAACACCTCCCTCGTATGTTAGCCTTCCACGCCTTTCATATATGTCGCGCTTTGCATAATCTGATCGCAGAATCACCCAATCAACTGGATAAGCTGGCGTTGACGGACTGCTATGTTAGACACTCGGCACGACAGTTCGACCGATGATGTCCCCCGCGTGCTCCACAGTAGGGCGAGAGCAGACACGGTGACTTGTGCGTGAACTAGTTTATCGTGATATCGGACTTGCACAGTATCTACCGCACTCTCTACTCCTCCCCCACCTGGACACGGTGTCAAGACAGAGTCAAGAAGACCGAGGACGGGGAAAGTCGCAGACGGATGGAACGATCGAGCCCGCACCTTGGCGTTCCACTCCACACCCCCTGGTACACACAGCAAATGACCAAGTTTTTGACCAACAAGAACAATGTAGAGGCGACAGGGGGTCCCAGTGTGCGCGACGTCTGTTGGCAACCGGGTCTGCCACCGCATCCCGAAATGTTGGCATTTGTTATGGTGCGCGAATCCGGTAACGCCCGCCAGAGTCCGATATGACCCCCCTGTTGGTCCAGCGCATCTACCATGACGCTCGTTTGGGGGGGGGACAGTGTTAGACACCCACCTGCGGAGACACACGCAGGCCCCGAACTGGCCTACGTATAGAGCTCCGGTTACCACCAAACATGTAAAGAGTACACGATTCCCGTTGTCTCTTCTTCAAAACGGGACTGGATCCCGATTATTACATGGTAGTTAGAGTACACCTGCTACCAAAACCACTACCAGTTTTGATATACTGGACTTGTAATGCAGACTCTGCAACGTCAGAGGTGGACCGACAGAGAACGTAAAAATTAAGACAGCAGCTGTTGCAAGTTTTTTTTCCATGTTCTCATCATCCAGCCACGATCCACACCAGTATTGGCTTGCACTCGCGTATCAACGTTGCTCGGCATGTCTGACTGTAAACGGTATGAATATGCCTACTGTAATTGCCGCCGCCGCCGCCGCCGTCCTTGAGGCTCCCACCCACCTATCTCTGATAATATCCACTCTGGCGTTTTGCTAGCTGGCAAGTTCTCACCTGTTTCTCCTCTCTAATCATAAGGGGATATTATTTGACTGCTCCGAGATGTCACTCGCGTTTGTGTGCTCATTCTAACGTGCGCTTTTGATACGCTTAGAGTTTCGATTCGCAAAATGCAAGCGCATGTAAGTGTTAGTTAAAGTTCTGTTGTCTGGACTGCCGTATACTAGATCTCAAGCAGGATATAGCGACTTTAGAGGCCTTCAGGTGCCCCAAAACGGGGGGGTTCTTGACTGGGTACGAGTGGCCGGTCCCTGGATCAAGCGCCTAGTCCCTAACAGTGCGTGTGCAGGAAAAAGAAAACCAACTGCGATCAAATGCTTACCCAGCATGCGGCGATTCACGTATGTGACCATAAATTGGACGCGCCTCAGGCCCTCAAATGTTCGACTCACTTGTGGGGGAGCTTTCGCTCATCCCATATGTCCCATGATCCAACCAAGCTCCCCTTTCTCATAAACGTTGATTTTAAGGCAAAGAAAGGCTAACGAAAACGTTTGAATAAAATGTGCTTTGTGGCCCTTCTGAGCTTTTTTGATTCCGTCATCCAACTTGTAAGGTCTGGAAGTTGGACTTGGCCGAGGACTAATCAGTGAAAAAGGGCTAATTGCAATCAGACCTCTGTGTTGCCAGTCTTTTGCTCGTTCAACTATACTCAGTCTATAAAAGCAAGTTTGGAGAGGTTCTGTCCAAGTCATACCGAAATTTCGGATCTTCCTGCCTGAAAATTAGTACTACTGATGGCCTTATTTTTTTCTTCCTTTCCAGCATAACGGCCACGCTTGCAGCCATTGGAGCCGCTTCCGTGCCCAGTGCTGGGTTGGTTACCATGGTGCTGGTTTTAACTTCCGTCGGACTTCCAGTAAATGACATCACGCTTATCTTGGCTGTTGACTGGATGCTGTAAGTTGCTTAGTATGTCAAGCGCCCGAAAAAATTGTTTGAGCCGCAGAAATATGCAACGAAACACATGCCATAATTCATGAGTTTTCGAAAGGAATTCATGCAGAATATACAGTCAGGCACTCAAAACGATTTAGTTAGATTAGACATTTTTTACATACACTTTTCCACATTTTATGCAACTTATAGTTTTATCTGGTTGCCAGAAATCTTCTAAGCAGTATTCTTGTCACTTCACTATCTGTCTTTGAATAAGTATTTCAAAAAATGAGAAGTATAGGCTACAACTAGTAATTTCTGACGACTGGCAGACTTTCATGGATCTTCTGGCAGTATTTCGAAGGGCGTTACTCCAACTGCTCAGGCTAAGATAAACGGCCTCGTCAAATTACTTTGTTGGCGGCTGAAAGTACGTGACGGCGTTTTGACAGAATCCAAGTTTGAACAAGGCAAAAACGACGAAATACGCAGGATTTTATGATGCTATAGGATTTCGTGACTTCTCATTCGACTTCACTTGGTCATTGCGTATTTGCAAGACAAGGTAAACTGTTCACTCAGAGATCGACCCAGAAGGATGAAAATTGATAGTTAAAACGAAACATGGATTGTTGGCCTGATATTCGGTTGCACATGGCGAGGGGGAGGGAAACCATCCAAGCAAGCGAGTTCAGATTACAGAGAAAACTTATCAGGCGTAATTAAAACTGCGACGCGCGGAACAGCAGTCACTCATGACGGGAAGATGGGTGGGGAGGAAGTGAGAAAACGGGTATGTGAATGAGGTTACGTCCATTATCGATCCTTGCCATGGCAGTGCGAGGTTGATCATGGGATTCAGCTGCTTACAAAGTTCCGGTTGTCCCCTCCGTATTGCAGGGGCCTCGGTAAAGCGCAGTAGACGCCCAGCCGTCGCCCGAAGCAGGACTTTAAATGCAGCCATCGGGTCCATTGTATGAGTCGTCCCCACGAGATGCTTCGTAATCGAGCTCCTGGGCACCTTATTTTCGGCCCTTAGCAGCCACTTCGGCATGTGTGCAGCTGACCGAGCTGCCAAATGCTTTTGTGTGCACCCAGTGTATTTGAATCCACAACTACATGTAAACTCAGAAATACAGTTTGGTGTGGCGCGCATAGGCAGAATGTCTTCAGTTTGTCTAACTGGAATGATTGTTGTGCTTATGAACAACAAGTTAGAGGCGACGTACGTTAGTTCAATTGTTCACCGCAATCGTCGCATGATCACGTTTGACACAATTTCGCCCTTGAAAGGAAGGTTTGCCTTGTTTTAATTATTGTCTTTATTTTTGCTACTAACCGTTTGTTAGTAACCACACTCTACTCAAACTACCCTGTCAGAATACGCAATGACCGTGTGCAGTTGAGTAAGAGGTCACGGGATTTCGTGATGTCATTAAGCCCTGCATAGTTCGTCGCTTTGGCCTTATTCAAATTTAATCCTTGCAAACAGTGCTTCAAAGAATCCCAGTTGACCAGAAGAGGAACCTGCAGACCAGACATATTACCTACCGATACAATGTTAGTAGGCACATCATTTCATTTTAGGGACCGCATCCGGACTTCCATCAATGTGATGGGCGATGCATACGGCGCTGGAGTCGTCGCACACCTCTGTAGGAAGCAGCTTGTTAATCCCGCAAGGAGGCTTACCAGCGTCTGCATAGCGAACGATCTGCCTAACCATCTTCGCGAAGGCGACGACGACGAAGCACCCCCCATCGAGCTCGAGGAACATTCGCAGAAGGATGTGAATTAGTCTACTACGCTCATTGATTATGTGTCTGCCCGGATGGCAGCGGAGTGACAGCACCCCATTTCGATGATTTTTGAAGAATCTTCCCAGCGAATTCTTGCAGGATGCATCACAGCGCCTATAAAATTTAGTTGCAGCCAGCAATCATTATCATTCGTTTGATTTGACGAGGGGAGTAAAGTTGTTCCCATCCTATCAACCTTGACGACCAAGCACTCAAAAGCAAACAACTCCGTCTTTCTTCATTTGAAATCAACTGCAGTTACTGATGGCCCCGCTTTACATTTTGTTTTTTCCCTTGTTCTATAGTGAATACTGAATATTTTCGCATTATTCTAGTTCTCCTTGATAGAATTCGTGGTCTTAAACTAGATGAAAATATGTTCGAGTCGTCTAGTGCTCTGACAATATTCCTGCGATGTTTCGTGCGCCAAACCTCATTTATTAAAATAAAGGAGGCAATCAAACTGCTTCACGCAGGGTGGTTCTCTGTGAAGCTTTTTTCCGCTGAAAGTGAATAAATGACATTTGAGAAAATAGCAGTTCTCCCCAGAAATCAGATTGACTGAACTGAAAACCTCGTTTATAGTAACTTAGGAAGGCGAAGAAAAGAACCTTGATAGCACCCGCCTCTGTCCTCAGAGCCGGGTTAACTTGAAATATATTTGGCTATGACCCAGCCCGAGCGGCCCCTTTTATTTAAGCTTTGACTGAAATGACTAGCTTATTGCAGCACAGATAGCATGCGTGCGCTCCTTCCGTAGATCAGACCAGTCGTACGGCCAAGTTATCTCACGCTATTTGTATTCAGAGGACTGGGATGGACGGATCCGCCTGCTGAAATTCCGGTTGTTGGCCGCGTCGTTTGGACAACGGGAGAGAGAGACAAACGGTTAAACCATCGTCCGGGATTTCATCAATAAAATCTGCGTATTTCAATCTACTTCGCCCCACTGAAAACAAACGAACGGGAGTTTTCTGCTCACACTACTGTTTCTACAATGTAATCTACGTAAAGAACGTACATACGGTATCTGTACTGCAATAAATAGCAGTATTGTTAATCATTTGGACTAGAATGATGAACGATCCCATGGACCAGGTAATGGTCCCGTCCATCCCAACTTGTCCGGACCCTTTCGATAAGGACATATGCAATCAGAGGGGTTTCATTTGCGAAAACTGATGATGAAATATCTGTTACCTTGCTGACAAATGAATAACTACAATAGATTAATTTGCGTAAAAAGGCAGGAAAAAGCATCTGAAACAGGGCAGTTCAAACAATGACATGGCACTATGTTTGCTGACACACTTAGGAGTGGTAGATCTGTTTGTATCTAATTCCATACAGGAAGCAACTCATCTTCCTGACGGCTTGTATTGTATCTGTGACTGTAAATTAGAGTTTTAAATGCCATTTTTGAAAGAGATTAATTTAGTTCATGACCTGCTGGAGTCAAGAGGAAAACATACTCTTCGAGCACTTGATGAGCAATAACCACCTTTACGTTTGAAGTTTGCTAGAGTAAGTTTATGGTACTGATTTTTGATTCCCAGCTAACGTATCAGAAGAAGAGGATGCTTATTGAGGTAGATCTGTTTAAGGTGAGAGGGCTCAAATAGTATATTCGGCTGTCCGTGATCAGGTGCATGTGAATCCAGTCTTCAGCCCGTCTTATCCGGTCAGTGGATAGCACGCTTTACTGTGAACGTCGCAGGGACTGTCAATGTCTTTACGGGCTATGAGTTCTTAACCACCCGTCGACAGCGTGTAAAGAAGCCATAAACTGACTTTTTCACGCCAACGACGACCTCGATCGCCATCCCTAACAACACCTATGGGGATACTCTGACAACCCTACAAAACACTGCCGTAACTGCCCCCACCGCCAACAATTTGAACCAAATTCCAACTGGTCACCATTGAAATCGCACTTTTTCATCACGCATAAGCCTATTCAGTCACTTGTGCATCCATCATACTGATCCAGGCGAACCAGTACCTGTAAGCTTGACAAATACACGTCATAGTGCCTCGTCTGCTCACAATGCTCAGGAACGCTCAGATACTGCATGGGTTTAATTGACCACACTGATATTTATGACAGTGGAATCCACCCCCCCCCTCCCCCCCGCGTTGTCTCGAGAAACCTATTTCCTGCACCTGAAAGACCCTCTACCACTAGCATTATCAACTTTACCCCCACCACCGTCACCACCATCCTCACCATCGTCACACCCACAGTCCACTAACCACAGTTCCCTCTTGTCCCTACTATCGCCGCATATTTGCATCACGCATCGACCTGGTCGGGTAGCTGATAGACTGAGACTGGCGTATCAGTGTCAGGGACCGCAGTATACACCAGTCGCATACCGCTCCCCTGTCCAGACCTATTCGGCCACGTGTGCATTCATGAAAACCTGTGGTTAAACATCACAGACCTCATCCCGCCCCAACAGTGTCCGCATCACACATGGACCGGCTTCACAACGCTCGACACACGGGCAGCACATGTGTCGTTCACATCAATACAGCGCATGTTCTTTGGCTCAAGTAGGTGCCTAACCAGATCGTGTGTGATACAGGAAGAAGGACCGTTGTAGATTTCAGGTTAGCAAAAGTAAGAGATTCGCGTCGATAAACTGAGGAAAGGAAAGTGCTCACCTGATCGAGGGACTTGTTTGGCTGACGTTTCGAAGAGCTTGGGCGACTCTCCATCATCAAAGATTCCAGTGCAAAAATCGATCATAATTTTGAATAGACAGCCGGATTAGTTGGACCTGGGTTGATCGATGTTTTCTTCTTTCGTTGCCCTTGCCTATTGGCCGTCGCTTGTGTGTGTTGATGGCCTCCTGTATTGTGTGTCGTCACCCCAATTGGGGTTAGTTGCGTTTGCGTCCCCTTTTGGGTGAATTGGTGGACAGGCCGTATTTGCACGGTATTCTTAGGCTCCATATGACTGTATTGTCTTCTTCACGGCGTCTGTAGTGACGTAGGACTTTATAGGCCGAAGGAAGGTCTAGATGTCTGTTGATGGAGTTGGCATTTGAGTACCAAACCTCAGATCGTGTGTGACGTACGTAGAAGGGCTGTTGTAGATTTGTCGGCTACTGAGTCCAGCCTCAACGCCAAGTGATTAACCGGCTAAAACGATGGACTGATAGAGAGATCGAAGCTGGGATACTCACTCCCATAGCACATCAGCGCATTCCTCACTCTGATAAATCAGACGTGCAATGAGAGGTCGTGGTTTGATAAACAGCTAGCTGATTGGCTAACTCGGTCCTCGTGATCAGCACCGTGTGTGTTTCTTCCCCCAAAACGAACCACAGAATAGGTGTGTTGGACCACTATAAGGGCCAGCAGGCGCAACTGGGAATGCGTGCTCATAACAAATGTTAAAATATTGGGTATGGTGGCAGGATTAGGTGCAGTCTTTCACCACACCAAATTGATTTCAAACCGTACCCCTTTTTCTTTATGTACAAAATCCTGGTCAGTGTACGTTGTAGACCAGATGGTGTAGTGGCACGCCTAGGTGCGGGTTTTCGCAATGCAATCCACCTGCGTCCTCTTCCGCCTCGGGTCCTTTTTGCTTGACCGTGACACTGAGCTCAGAAGGGTGGGGGAGGGGAGTGCGGCAGATGCTGCACAAGTCTATTATCACTATAAACTACTCCACACACGATTCACCATCCCTATTCACATTTTCTGTGGAACCCACGTTGGACATCGTCGAAACCGACAGCATAACTTTCGTGTGCGCAAGTGTGGGATGACTGGATAGAAATCTGAGAATCAGACTCAGCGGCCCTTCCTAACTCCCCCTCTACAACGCTCTCAGAACGTGAAATCCGGACTGCCCCCATCTTAAGATAGCATGGTTTGTTGTGGTAGGGGGCGCTCACCAATCGTTCATACAGAACTCACTCGTTCCGTTGTGCCTTATGGGCTCTCTCTCTCGAGCCGAACCAGCAGCCGCACAGCGACGCATGATAAAGGCAGAATGTTATTACCGAAAAAGGCAAGGTAGACTGAAATGGCCATTTCTGGCTTATTAGCCGTCGTCAGCCAGTCATACCCAACCTCGAAGTGCGGCACACCCGAGGCTTGAACTCGCGATATGTTTTTTAGAAGTCCGCGCCCCTAATCCTTGTGCATAGATAAGTCATCAAGGTCTCTGTCTCTAAACCCTCAAATATGTGCATAAATACAAGCCAATATTTTGCCTACGGACTCCTGACAAGCCCTGATATCATTTTGGTACAAAGGATGTCGACTTTCTACTTCGAAGTTAAATACCCCTCCTCTGCTAGAATTAGCGCGGTTAGTTGAATATGTTGGTGCTTGCGCTGCCCCGTAACGAGAGCCACCAAATATCAGCTTAATTAATGGAATTCCTGACCCGTTTTGTCGTGACTGTCCTCTCACGGACACGCAATTAAATAAGTCAAAATATATTTTGGCAGGGCACAGAAATGTAGACTTCCCCGTGTAGCGGAAAGTATAGCTCCAAATTCCAGGAGGGTTGTGGTTGGGACGACGAGGGTAAGAACTAGGGTTATGAGGTTTACTGTTTGGGGTTAGGGTTGCGATAAGGGGCGTGAGAATTTGGGTTTGGGTTAGGGTCAACGTTAGAATGCGTGAAACGGTATCTACTATGGAATTTAACTCCGGGCCACCTGCGGTATGAATGATCCCTTTTTTCGTGTCAACGTTTATTTTTCCGGGCGTTTTGCTAGGGAGGGGTGGGAATACGGCGAAGGAAATGTAAAAAGGCAAAATAAGTGTATTGTTTTCCAGTTAAGAAAATATGTGTCAGATCGGTGAAGTTTGTCTGTAGATTAGGATTCGCCGCAGTAGTGTTTAAAGACAAACTGTGTGAGCGAGCAGTTTACCTACCAAATAGTCTGATTTGTAGTCTGATTCTTGTGCCTTCGAATGAAAAGCTCCGCCAGTCTGAAGGTGATGGAAATATGTTTTAAACATTGCCATGCGAAACAGGCCTTCCGCCTACCGGTTGAAGGTATACTTCAAAAGTAAGAGAGTCAAAGGCTTGGAAAAGCAGGTTCCCGAAAAGAATTATGTTTGTATTATTTTATATTATTCACATCCAGCAATACTTGAAGCACAAAATTGTCAGGCTCTATAGAGGTAACCAAATATTACATTATTCCAAGAAGGCTAAAAGAACGCATAGCCTCTGCACATAAATTCGTAATAAAGCACATAAAATGATATTCTCCAGGACTGGGAGCGTGCGTCTAGGAAAACTGTGTAAGATGCGGTTATGTAGCTTCACCTGATGGACATTACACTGTTGGGGTTGGCGTTAGGCGCGAGTGCTAAGATTATGGGTTAGGGTTGGGGAATAGAGCAACTATTTCTCGACCACTCTAAGTACAACCGCGCATTCCTAATAGCTTTTCTTTTGCATACAACCACTTGACCTGGTCGCTTGTGCGTTCCTCGGTCCCACGTGTATAAACCTATTACCGCAGATCCCGTATTTCAATTGACTGGGGCTTGTTTACTTCAGGTGGGGCTATATAACCACAGTTGACCGGAAACCGGTTTTCATGTGCTCACATGTGGGCTAAGGATGCCCCAACACGGATTATCAATTACGATAGCAACACAGTGCATAAGACGGTCAGTCTTACTCTTGTGTTTAAACAATGCTTCAGGCGTCATATCAGCTACATAGACCGTTTGGGCAGTTTCATACAATTTTCCCCATCGAAGGAAGTTGACAAGAAAAAGTTGGAGCCCAAAAACTACTGCCAACGGAGACTCTGCAATGAGCAAGCTGGGCATGTTGCAGTGGTCTGTTATGGGTCTCTATTGAGATCATCAATTCACTTTCAAATAAACGGCAGCAAGTGATAATAGTTTACTTCGATCCTACTAAAACCACCGACAAGATGAGGCGTAGACTTCGTTTGGTGAAGCAGGAAGTTATAAGCATCCGGTGTCTACTCGACGCCATGAGATGCCGCTTATTAAACCTCCGGCAGAAGATTGTGACTGGAAATTTCATCTTGACTCCCTATCTGATCACGGGTCACCTGCTTCAAGGCACGGTCCTTGGTCCGTTAGACTTTTTTCTTCCCATACTAAAAAAGCAAACAGCATTCGAAAACGCTCAGTTGTAGTAGTGAGCTGAAGTGTGTTCTTCTCTTTTTCTTAAGGACAACGCAAATGTTTGTGTTGAAGAAATTGATTTTCTCCCATCTTATCTGTTGAAAATGACTTCGACTTAGCAGAAGGGGCTTTCTTTACCTAAGTGTATTTTGATGTGTTTCTACTCCAGCAAACCTTCCGATCCCATATTTTTTTCAAAATAGCCCCTATTAGACTGTCTCATTATTGCGTCCCTCCAGTAGGTAGGTTAAATCATATAATTGAAAACCGAAATTCCGAAATGCGTTTTTGTTTCAGAAAGATTAATTAAATATGTTTGTAAAACTAATCATCATACAGAATAATTCTATAATGATTCAGTTACCCCGGGCTGCCGGGTTTCGAACGAACTTCTCTCCTGCTGCATACAAAAGCTCCACTTTGTACAAATGACTAATTAATTAGCATGTATTCCCTTTATCGATTGTCTATGCCCCTAAAAATTCTACCATATTCCATATAAACATGCATAAAAATATTCGTTCTTATGCTGATTCGGTAGAAAATTACATTGTCTGCCAATGTTATACTCGAAGGAAGGGTATAATTCGGTTTTAAAAAAGTTCCCAATTGTGAAATAGCCGTTCATACAACGTCATACCTCTGCATTTACCAATGTGGCTTGTAAAGTTAACAATGTGGCTCAAATCCACTGCTAAATTTTATGAAACCCATGTGGTCTCCTCTTAATAGCGTAGAGGAATGTATGGTTTTCCGTTCGCGGAAAATATACGGCTTGTAGTTTGGAAACCATGACTACAAGTGTAACGGCATGTCGGGTTCAAAATTACTCGGAAATTGAAAACGTTTTCGAAAACTGAATTATACCCATCCTTCGAGTATAAAATTGGAAGAATGCATAATTTTCTACCGAATTAGCTAAGGAATGAATACCATTCTGCCTATATCATTCGCCGCCGTGCAACTGCCGATTGGACTCGAGAGAGAGTCCGTAAGTCACAACGGAAGGAGTGAGTTCCGTAAGAAAAATTGGTGGGCGCCTCCTCATATTGTATATTCCCGATCAAAACCGACAGGGCAACGGGCTTGTGGCTCAGTGGTTAGAAGCGTGAACTTCTAAAAAACAGGTCGCGAATTTGAGCCTCAGGGGTTCCACAATTCGGGGTTGGCTATGACTGGCTGACGACGACTAATAAACCAACAATGGCCATTCCAGTCTCCCTTATCTTTGTCGGTACTACCATACTGACTAGGATTATGATTATGAGGGGTATTGTGAGAGTGCGTAGGTAGCACTTGGAATAAAAATCTAGGTCACCCCTTGTACGAGGGTCCATACACCCTTGACCAATATCTTCTTTCTCAATAGGCGTTTTGAGATATTTGGATAATTCACCTGCCCCCGCTGTTAAAACTCCAACGCCCTCAGTGGGATTCGGGCCACAACAGCTAGGGCAAGCCTTGAGTACAGTCAGCAAATCAATCAGTTGAATTACGGCGCCGCGGCCAGGAGCAGTTAATCTGTACATATTTGTGTCAAGATACACATCCAACCTACTACAACGTCTGGAATTCATCATTTTCATGAGGTAAATCGACTGTCAAACAGGGTTTCCCTATCAATAGGTCTATCATCCTTTAGATGACTACGGAGGTCGAAATAAGTCTAAGCTTCTACTGCACAAATGGATTGGAATGTTCAAATTTCCGATGTCCGTGTGAGTAATTAAGAAGAAGTCTAGTCGAGCGCCGCGAAAAATTTGTTTGTCGTCGACTTCCCGAACACTCAATTTAATATGGAGGAGGAAGAGAACAGCCATGTGGCCTTTGGATGTCTTCGTTTGCCGCAAATATTGTGGTGGCCTAAAGAGCAAAACTCTCAGAAAAGCAATAAACACGACGAAAGTGTTGAATCTCAACAGAAACCACCCGATATGTCAAAAACTCAGTTACGTAAGGGCGCTATACCGGCGCCCTCAGATGCATTGCAGGGAAATGGAAGACAGGGTTACTCAATGGCAATATTCTCCACGGACACTGAGAGCCAATGGCCACCCGCGCAACTTTGTCAACCAGTGAGTGGGCAAACGAAGCTAGAGACCAAACGAAACCGGCCCAAAATATTGGCGAGCTCTTCCTTGCGTGTGGAACATCTCGGAAGCCGTCAACCGTCTTCTCACTACAGTGCCATGTCATGAGGCCGAAAGACCCGATGTCACGGCTAGAAACATCAGGAGTCGTTTACCGGATCTGGTTCAGCTGCCGACAGAGCAACTACGTCGAAGAAACTGGGAAATTACCCCGGACGCGGATGGATGAGAACGCAGCAGTATTGGGGATGAAAGACGCCGGCTCTCAGGTGACGTCTAGTTCCACAAAAGCCATTAATACACATGTGACCCCATTGCAGCTACGTTCTATGAATACTGCAGTCCTAATGTCACCACTTCCTTTATCCGTGACTCTCTCTGATGATGGGTTCGAGTGAGAATCTGAAACATCAGGCCAATTAACTTCCTGTTACTGCGATCGCATACTCTTCTTCTGGATTTTTTTTACTATACTGGGTTTTTGATCTCGTACAGGAGTCCATCGCAATAGAAATCAGCATCGACCAAGCTAACGACACTGAGAGGAGTGTCAGCAGTCAGCGATCAATGATGATAGTCCGCAGGTGACTGCACATAGTTCTATATGCTGGTGCCAGATCAATATGCCCATTGCCTGAGTTACCATCTAAGACCAGAATACGATAAGATCTCGATTGACCTTGTTTCTAGCTTGAGCGATTGTGTGGACGGCCGGGATGCTGAGCACTTGCCCCATTTCGCAGGTGTGGGCGGCCATTCGGGATAATTCATCGCTCGTCACGCAGCCAGTTATGTTCATGTATGCGTGATTCGATTGTCCGTTCAGTCTGACCTGTTTAGTTACGAGGGCAGTTTGGACACGGACTGCCACACACCAGCCCAGGCTGCTTACTAGGCTTTAGTCCATACTTGATTTTTGCGAGCGTACTGCGCATGGTAGATTTGGGCCTGTATACACTTCCAACGCCTAGTCCCTCAGCAATGCGATCGGTTGATACTAGGACGTCCTTTACCTTTGGCACAGCGTGCCACATCATTGAAGGTATTTCTGTTTGTGTCCTCGGGGGCCGAACAGGCGAGCATTGAGTACAACAAAACTTCCTCCATCCTCTCACCAACGAAGCTGTGCGAGAAGATCCTATAAACGGTTTTACATTCATTGCAGCAAGCCCGAAAAGAAGCACGTGAGGTCTGATTCCTCCGCAGTCAATTTGTATAAAAGGTCCACCCGAAGGCGTTTATAGGTCAGTACTCATACGTTCAAGCCCCTGGAGCCCAAATTGAAACGTCACCATGGATATGTCACAGGGGATTGCAGGCGCGTCGAAATGTCATTTTTGCTCATTTGAAACTGTTGTGTGGCCATACAGTAAACTTAGTAACTGCGAAAAACCTTATACTCGGCTTGCTGAGATGGTCTGTATGTGTTCGAATACAAAAAGTCTTTGTGAAACCCTTTTGATTCCGCCCGATTCCGAACCACGGCAAGGGCACGTTTTTCATCTGACGCGGTTGAGGGAGTTGATGCTTCTATTCAGCGAAGCATGCAAACGTCGCGAGGCAATGAAAAGTGAAAGATCCGTTTCGGAGAACCTGGGGGAATAGTGTCGAAGACGGTTCGGTGAGTTAATTTGTCAGATAGGCATGTTCGATTGCAAAACATAACTTGCCTCTCATGGCATAAAAGAACAATCTGGACTACATCGCATCACACAGTTTTGCAATGAGGTGGAAAGGCAACTTAGTGCGTGCGCATGCTCGGGTGGGGCATGAGCATTCCGTGTTAGTAGTCTTCAGTACTATAGGTTGCATCCAAACTGCATTTGCGGTCGACCTCTTATCATATCACCAACAACATGCCAGCCTGCATATGAAAGTGGTTCGTATGGCACCACCATTCGCATCTTTACCTCCTAATGAGCGACACTTTTTTATCCCTAAAAAGTGATTAAATCACATTCATTTTGGCTTTTTCAAAAAAATTAAGAGTTCATCCCCATTTGCTAACCGTTTTTCATACAGACTGTCCAGCTGAATGTTTGTGTGCATCACAACCACAACCCTGATAAATCAGCCTGGAAACCTGCAACAAATCCGTCATAAAATGTGCGGTAATACATGAAAAGCCGGCTAAGGAAAAGACCCGCGAATACCATAACTAATAATAATAATAATAATAATAATAATAATAATAATAATAGTAATAATAATCCTATTTAAGAGCGGTGTACAGGCATCGTCAAAAAGACTTAGCACAGATAGAGTAAGCGGTGATAGAAACACCCGAAGCAGTAAATGTGGATCGTAGTGTCTTGGACTGATTTGGAAAGTGCGGGGGAAAAGAACTGCGACCCTGCGATGACGTCAGTCGGGGAGGAAAGTGGCTAACATTGTTCTCTGTCCCCCATTCCATTTCTTGAAATAAGGACTGCATCAGACATAGTTCATGGGTGGACAGTTGTTGACTCCCTCATAAAGAGATTAGTGGTTGTGCTGCAAGCCTCAGAGTCAGCAACTTTTACAGCTAGATGGGATCGGGCGGAGGAGCCAGAGATCACGAACTTCATTACTGCAGAGGATTAGTTCGGTAGATCCAGGTCCAAAAAATTGTTAAAGACAAATATTTACAAAACAGCAAAGTAAGTACGTCGCAGCAGCATGAAGATGACAAGATCAAGACGAAAAATCCATCACCTTTTCACTTACGCCGGATAATCACAGTCAATAAAATGGAGATGGATACTCCAGCAAAGTACAATTAGAACATGTTCCATTACGATTAGGGCGAAAACGAATAACACGCAAGCAATTCAACGAAAAAGCGGAAACGGGAAATAGGATAGCGACTCGGAGGCTTGATCAAGCACACAAAATGTGGTCAGTGAGGGGTCGCTTGGTTAGTCAGCAGGCCTGCTAAGATAGGGAAAAGAACCTAACGGTAGTTATTGGAAGTTTTAAGCTAGATATGGTCTCAACTCGTTTTTTGAAGAATCTTTTCTTCCGCTAATATCCTTATTCTTTGTCCTGTTTATTTTCCTTAAAAATTTAACAATACAAGGTGAAAATGGAGTTCATATACCAGAAAACACACCGGGAAGGCTGGAGGACGCACTGATGAGCCAAAATCCATCGCAGTTGTTTCCGGCAGTGACACAAGATCGGCGAAAAACGTATTTCTGGGCTTTTAGCTAGTATATGTGTTGTTAGTACGGTCAAAAATTACGTAGTCGTCATTATTTCTCCAGACTGTACCTATTTCTTTGATATTCCGTAAACTATAACATGCAGTCTATGTATGTTTTAGTCTACTACCTACACTTATCCTTCTTCGTTTCCTGACTGTTTCTAAGCGGTGTTGGTGATAGGTGCTGACCGCTGGTGGTGTTAGAAAGCGGCTGCTGATTCGGTAGTTGAACGTTCACTAACTAACTCGTTAAATCCCTTCTTATGTTTACCTACCGGTTCCTAATAAAAATAAAGACTAGGTTTTAGCCAGGCGCCTGGGAGGGCACATCATTCTCTAATAGGGTGACGTTAAGACTAGAAAATAGGAAGCCGGTTTGACTTTGGTAGCAATACGAGAACGGCTTTTAACGGGGACGCGTTAGCCTTTGAGCTGAGCTCCGCTGGTCCTTAAAGTCCAAAAACACGCGAGTCTAAAGTAGACGGAGATGGCGTCCGAGAGATTTCCTTTGAACTTTAGTGTCTGCTTATTGCTATACTATCAGAGGGTTGTTGTTGGTGTAGTTAGTCTTGCTTTCATTCCGATTTAAGTCGCGATATACGCCTCACCTCATAGATCCTACTGATCAGTATTTAACATTATTATTGATTTTTCTGTCATTTGCATTACCGCCGCCTGCATGATCGCGCATTTTTTCTCTGACGGTACGCGCCATACTCCCACCTATCCCATTTTCACTGTTCCTTACGGTGACGGCCTCCTGTTTTCCTGAGCAGTTATCCCCTCCCCCCATAGTTCTACATTTCCAAAGATCTTGCTCTCGCGAACTTCAATAATTTCTGCGCACTCCCTTTATCCGCATAACTTGCTCCTTACAGCCTTTGTTTCCACGCATCGGAAGTCAGATGAACTCTGACCTATGTCAGATATCATAGATTCCCCTTCCCAACTTCCACACCTTTGCCTTTGAAGTACGGCATTTTACCATTTCTACTGCAGTAATGACTTCGTTTTTCTCCAGTAATCTTGATTCCCCCCTTACTAAATGAAAGTTTTGTTGATGGTCGACAAGGAATGAGGAAGCATTGAAATATTTTGTCCGTATTTAAGCCCAGTATTATGTTTAAGAACATTTAATCCTTTTAGTTTTTGTTCGAACCGCATAAACTCGCCCTCATTCTATGTTCCCTCTGTGCATTTCTGTAGAGCAACGTGGCCTTAATTTCACTGCGCTATGTTCTCAGTGAAATCTCCCGTCTTCTGCATCGCGACGAGGTTAAGTCATCATCTCCCTGCCTGTGGTGCTAAGGTGAATTTTCAACCTAACAGAGGTCAGCATGTGTGCATTGTTGGCAGTGGTCCATCGGCATTCTATGCCGCCCAGTACCTTCTTAAGGTAATTATTGTCGTTCGTTGTCTGCCGTTAAGATTATTGTTATTGACGACCCCGTTTGTTTCATCATTCTTGAATTGAGGGCGTTTTGTCTTAATATACTCCCAATGGTCTGTAGATTCTGCCCTCAGTGCCTACTCGTTTTGGTGGTGCTAATCGTTATCACTAGTCTGACCAGTGATGTGGACACCTTCGACCGAGCCATCGTATACTCGCCAAATCATGGCGAGTTCTTGGACGATTCCCGGCCATTTTATTCCGCTGGTTTTAGCATTCTATGCCGTGGAGCGCAGGATATTGTCAAGACACTTGCTAACACTATCTAACCATGCCTTTTTAACCCTCTTGACGGCATTTCTCATGGCGACCGTAAAATTAATTAATTAATGTGAATTTCTGCTTGGGAGTGTTCTGAGGGATTTGTGTATATTATTTTGCCTCGAGTTCTACGCGTACACTTCTATTTCTACTAGTTCGTCTGTCGTAATTCACAAGGAACATCTTCACCAGATTTGGTTTTTATTTTGTGGGACAAGTGCGGAATTTGGTGCTTCATAGAGCCTTCCCGGTTCAGCCGAGGATGTGGTGGCAACTTTCTCCTTGCTCTATCAGTCAGTGGGAATCTCAAGACGTTCGAGGTGACTGTCTCCCACTTGAGGACCGTTGAGCTGTAATGCCTGCAATCTTTGTCCGGAATGTGAATAGTGAAAATTGTAGCCATCGTCCCAGTTCAAGTCGTTTAGAGACCTCTTTCCCCATTTTAAGGAGTCCTCTGCATGCTAGAGGACAGCAGTATGACATCTTTAGTCCAACTAGGGCTGCTGAGCCCGATGATCACTCCGCGTCTTCAAAACCCTGAAGCGTCACATCTGGCATGACCTTGATCTTATAAGCAGTGTAAAATGGTTGACTAAGTAACTGCCTTGCCCTATATCTGAGTGGATCTCAAAGAGCAACCTGAGGTCGCTATACCTCAAGTTATTTTCGCAATGGTATAGTGCTACCTGTTTACTTGATTTGGAATGAAAGTATGCAGCGTGTTAACCCCTAATCTCCTTATTTCCACCCACTAATCGTTGTCTGAGGTCTCGGCGTTAGTTATTCAGGTCCGGCTGTCTGTATTTTGCAACCAGTTTTTTCCTCATAACGGCACCATATGGAATCTGAATTCCATGAAAGATTTACTTGAAACGATCTTAAGCATGCTAGTTGAACGCAAACACACCAAATAAAGTTTCCACTCGCTAATGAGCAATCTCTCACTACCATAGACGTCGCCGTCCCCACAATGACGATTAGGGACCACACATAAAATTATATGCAAGTCAGCACACCCTATTTTTTTCCCCTGCCGATCTCGGGCAGACTGATTATTTCCGCTGCGGTCAATCCAGTAGCGGGCGCAGATCATGCTGTCTGGGCGGGTGTTAAATTTTCACAGGACAGACAAGCTACTGCAGCATAAGCGGCCGCTTTCTGTCACAGACCTACACGTAGTATAGCCTTCTTCTCACCACCACCACCACCACCACCACCACCACCA
>CACRXP010001333.1:0-14277 GCA_902702965.1 Spirometra erinaceieuropaei
ACTACTACAAAGAATCCTTAAGGAAAAGGATTACTTTGTACTTGACTTAGGAGAAATCTGCTTTATAACTTGATAAAAAAAACATTCTTACTTCTTGAAAGATGATTGGTTTGTTCCGCATATTTGAGAGTCAAACTACGAGGCCAGTATCTAAGACCGAATTCGGTTCCAGAAGGCTCAATTGGAAAATTTTCTCCATCCCCCACCTTGTTTGCGCGTTTCCCATTCTGCAATCTGTCAAGGCCTTATGTGTCTCCGATATAAGTGGAGATGCGGCGGAACGGACGAAAGTAAAGTTACAGGTTTCCAGTAGGCTAATATTCCATGCGCGAAAAATCTCGCGACAGTGAGCTAACACTCAAAGTTTTCAGAAAAACGATCTTTTGTGAAGGCTTAGGCCCTTCTCGTCGGGAAATTGCGCCTGATGCAGGATTCTTTTGGCAGTTGAATGTATAAACACTTGTCAATCAGCAATGCTTCCGAGACCTGCACCACATACAACGGTAGCACACCACACGAGCTGACGGCAGCACCTTCAGTCTGTGAAGAAAACACAGAGGACGAGCCATCGCTGTGTATTCATTGACAGGGAGCAGAAGAGGACATCACCTACGCCAACCGAAATCCATCTTAGCCACAGTAAATCATGCTGGGATGGTTAAAGTCCGGATTAATGTAGGTTCCTCAAAGTATTAGAAGTTTTTTAAGCTAGCATTGATTCGGACTAGGACGAATTCAAACCAGCTAATTGGCAATTATTCTGCGTAAAATACGAATAAGAGGAGACTGCAGCGTACGCAAAGTAGCATAAAACGATAGGTGAGTGTGTGGCTAAATCCGAAAGTCAACAGTTACGCTAGTACTTAGTCTGCGATGCCACGTTTAGACGATGCACCAACTGTGATAAAGGCTAGGTAACCTGAACGTGGTTTGGTGTGTCTCATGACAATCTCAGACCCACGATATGCGCATGGACAAGTGGCAAACTAACTACTGATGACAGCAAAATGTTCGACCAATAACCCACTTTTCCCGTCTGCGCATGACTAGAATAGGCGATAGTAGCCAAGATGGAGTTCCCGAGCGTCACTGCCCACACATTAAAGGATCCACCAGGTCCTCTCGTTAAAAAAGTTACTTACATTCCCAAGACACCGCCAGTGGCAGCTGGTTATCCGGGTTGGCAAAATGAATCCTGGTCTAGTAAAATGCCACCATAAGCCTTGATGTTTTTGTTCTCTAAACGTGCCAGAGGGTTGTGCAGCTAAACAAAACCGGTCCCGCTTCCCCTGCGGTTACATGTTACCCATATCTCGCTTGCTTGACGATGACGCCAAACCGTTATTCGGGTACGGGTGTTATTTTTAGCGACGGCAGTGCAAGCAGCAAGAAAATCGGCCCTGATTCCCATAAGCAAAACTGTTAGCTGAGGTCCGGTTTGAAACTATTCTCTCAAGGCTTCCTCTACATAGCTATTCAAACGAATCACGATCTACTGGCTTCTTCCTACATAAGATAACGCTAATGTAAACCCAGGAGTTCATCATAGAGGAGCTGCTGCATCCAATGTAAACTCACTGAACTGTCCAAAACTTCCTCTCCCTTCAAGCGAATCACGAAACCACCGCAATATACTATATCTAGAGGCATTGAAATCACCCTCATGACCTCTAAAATTTTAATGTGCAGGTACATGAAAGGTCAACTAACTCACGATATCGTCTTCAGGAGGGCTCATGGAGCGATCAAACGTTGGAGCGTAGAAATCGTACAATTTTTCGACCGGCCAGCCCTCGGTTTTCCTCAACAGCTCACTCGTCAGGCTATCAAGGTCCGCAAGCACTGCGCTATCAGCACTGACCTTCGTCACCTTCGGAAGCCGCTTGTGTTTAACTGGCGGACTGTGCTCAGGCGTGGGCCTCTCTCCGAGTATGGATAGTTTCTCAGCAGATTCGAAGGTCTCTGAGGCTGCAGCTGGCTGTTGAATATCCAGCGAAACGTTCGCTGGCAAGGGACATGTACCACCGGACAGGGTCCTCGGCGTCGGTGAAGTCGGCCGACGAATTAGAGCGGCCGAAAGGCCTTTAGTCTGTTTTTGATTTAAACAAGGCCAGAGATTTTAGGTGTCACGCTTTCAATCTAAATGTCAAGCGCAGTTTTAAACGGCAGTGAACCCTGCAGATAAGAAAGTGGCCAGCGTTTTCCAATCTCCACAGACCCGTCCAATGATCTGCTCGTGGCCTGATGGCAACGCAGCACCAACTAGTCCGAGTTCGGTGCCATCCCAAGATCCGCTGGAGTTTCTACGCCGTTGGAGCGAAAGTAGTGTCAACTGGCCTCGGTTCCCACCAGTCATTAGTCTGCTGAAGCCCTCGAAAACATGCATTTAGCCCGACAGACAACCAATGACGGCAACTGCTAGGCTCTACGACATACCTTGCGAACATAAATAAGCCTCTCATGACTAGTTCAAACCGCATCCACGTGGAAACACCCGCTCGTCGTGGTTTGGTGCAAAAGGGCGGTGAAAGGCAAGTTCTGGCTCAAATCATAGGTCCTTCTGGCCCAGCATGATTGATGAAAACGAATAGGACGATAAACATACCGTATCCAGTTCAGTCTTAAGCTAGAGGAGTTGAGGGTTATATGGCATTTGTTCGTCGACGTTGCGGGCTGTCGTGTATGGGGAAGTCCACAAGGACAGAGGGCTTTGTCTTAGGATAGACCTCGCTATTCCCACGAATCTACATCAAAAAGCCGTTGACTTAATCCGTTCACAGACCATGACGGGTGTAGCTTAGGTTGAGGAAGAACGGAAGACTTAAACCTATCTCTACAATACAGAATGGAACTTGCATATCCAGAGGAATAAAGCGTTGAAGTTTCCGCCCGAACTCACGGGCCACTTTCAGCGTGCCTAAGAGCTGTTTATTAGTTGAAACAGAAATCGCCAGTCCTTGTGGCAGAGATCGACTGGACAATCGAGTGCCTTTCATTCCTTGTAATTCCACTCAGAGGTTAATGACGCTCGACGGTTAAGGGAGAGCTCAAGATTTAAAAATTATCAAAAATGTTACAAGGCCAACATAACGCTTCGGCGCAAACTCAACGCATAACAGTTCAACTTACGCGTTTCAAGAAAACCTTGAAGACAGAAAGGCAGTTATTTGATAGAATGGACGGTCGCGAGTCACAAAACTAAGAGAGTAAGGCGGGCAGTTGAACGGTACAAATATATTTACATAACTCTTAGGGGAGTTGGAAGCGCCAAAAAGTAAAAATACAGAGGTAGTGGAAATATTAGTCAACGGCCTGGCCGACAGATTCGAGAACGGCACTGCTGTAAGCCATGTCCCAGTAGTGTTCGACGTCACGCTTCCGAAACAACTCGCGGGCAAAGAGCTCAGTTGGACAAACCTTCACCTGCATGCCCTCGAAGGCCCGCTGTTTCACTGTTCCCTGAAACATGAAGAAAAATAACAGCGTTTGTGAAATAGTCGGTCTGCGTGGTCATCCTAAATGGTGGAGTTAACAGCTTTACTCAAATCTCTACTCTTCTGACCGCGCTCCACAAATCAGATGCGTTGTTTTTGCCATGTTTATCAAGTTTAAGAAAAAGTTAGCAACTAGTATAATTTGGGAAAGGACACGATACCCAGCATGAGAAGTTTCGGGGTTTTACGGGAGGTGTACAGGATTGCGGTCGACTCGTGATGACAGACGAAAAGAGTAGGCAAGTATTAGGTAACTGGTGATACCAGTGGGTGCGAGGGAGTGGTATTCCAGAAGATGGTTGCAGGCTTTTAGTTTCGCCCGACAGTAGACAGTAACCATTACTGCAAGAAGTCAGAAAGTGCATGCAGCAAAAAATTCGAAACCTATTTTTAGTATAAAAGGAAAGAGTGGGACTGCATTATTGGTTAGCTAATACTTTGGATGTGTCTGGGGCTCATCGCCAAAGCCAGTGCTTCGCAAAAAACCAAACTTAACCTCGCAGGTTTTCCGAGTTTGTCAGCTCTGTGGCCGTTAATTTTTCGCTGTTTTCGCTCCTTCGTTTGTTTTGGATAACGGAGGTAGTGACCGCCCGTGTAATCAGTCAATTCTATCGACCGGCCTTAATTCCCAGGTTTTTCGCCAATGCTTACGTGGAGATAACAGGGTGGACGCCGTCGGCATAACGAAATGAAGACTGGGGCCGACAGAGATAAATAAACAACCACTTGGCCTATGTCAATCACAGCCTCTAAGTAGTGACTGCCCACACTGGTAATCCTGGCCACCACTGTCACACGTTAGCTTGTCCGCCCAAATGACGAGAATCCCCGTAGCCCGGAGGGCGTTGAGGCGACTTGAGCGTAAATCGGCTTGTGATGAGGAAGACTGTGGGAGTATCCAGCTCACACTCCTTCCCATACCCAACACATACCAACGGCTAGAAAATTCAAAGTGGCTGGTGAGGCCGAGTTCGCATCTACGCGTGCCATATGCGTGTCGGCCCCCACATGTACGGAGAAGAGTACATGGGCGTCGGCCGCTGGAAAGGTGCGTGATACAGCTTGAGTTAGGCGTCTTCTTAGAAGTCCACTTGGCGCGTCTCCTTGAAACAAGACCCTGATGAGAAGCTTCTTTTCTGTCGTCAGCGTTGGGGGCCTTTCGATCACGTACTTAGCAATGAATCGATCGAGGTACCCGTTCTGGCGAAAGAGATTTTCAACAATCTCAAGTTCTTCCTCAATGCTATCAGCCGGGCAGATCCTCCTTGCTCTCTGTCAAACAACGGACTAAATTGCGCCTCATGTCTTTTGAACTCGGATATAGGCAGAATAGCAATACCGACAAAGGGGATTGGAAAGGCCATTTCTGATTTATTAGCCGTCATGAGCCAGTCATACCCACCGGAACGAGTGAGCTCCGTAAAACGATCGGTGAGCGCCCCTCTACCAAGGGACAACTATTCAAGAAGAATGCTCGGAGCACCCATCGAAGAAATTTTGACTGTTCTCGTGATATCAATCATAACAAGTGGTGGCAAATAGATAAGGCAGCGAAAACAGTAAAATAATCGATAAGCCCAGGACTGACGAACCGAATCGCACGAAGCTTAGTTCGGTTTTTGTGTGACGCAAGATTTGACGGTGAGCAACAGACCCAACCGCCTGAAATGTCAGTCGGTAAGCGGACTCGTTAAAACGTTCCTTTCTCCTCTAATTACTAAGCTGGGAATCTAACCATCGTTCATCTCAACTTCAGGATTCCGTCATTATCAGTTGTCTACAGAGAAATCTTGATCTAGCAGTTAAAACAGGCGCCGCATATTTAGACTTCCGTTGGTAACAAATAGCTGGCACGTTCGATAAATTTTCTCACATCACCGTTACACGCAATCTAGCTTAGGTTACATTTTAGCATCGCAAATGTGGAGTAGCAAAAGAATACTCTAGCATTTGCCTAAATCAAAGATATTTATTCCTTGAACGACCTTAAGAGAAGCATGCAGAGACCACGAAAGAGCACATGATGCAGACCAAGACCACAACCGTACCCCACTACCACTTAACATCCGGTCACTTAAACAGGATTTTCACTTTCTTCGGGGGATCACTGGGAAATTGTCAAGTATTTTGACAAGGCTAAATATGACGTCAGGGGAGTTCGACAAAGAAAACTGGCAAACAAGAGATGTTGAGCACCGACTCTTGTTATATCACGTCCAAAAGGTAGCTGACCACCTGCACGCCCGTTGTGCGTTTATTAAAAGCACTGCCGCTAAGAAACACAAACTGGGATGAAGGAGAAAGGCGGGATGCGGCTTACCTCCCATACAAGGGAACATGGGCCTGAGTTGGCTGCGGCTTCGACCTTGGAGGGGTCAACTGCGCCCCTTTTATTTTCAAGCCACTTGATACGGTGAAGCATGAGCCGCTTGAAACGTTTCTGTTGTTTCGGTCCACCTTCGACAACCACCACATTGCAGTCGCGATTGAGGGCAACGAAACCCGTCATAAACAGCTGGTTGGCGTTGGTCTCCACTTTGAAGCGATGAGATGGATTGGACAAATCCTTAACTCTGATTTTGTTGTCAATAAAGAAAGATCGTGATCTATACAAGTGTGCTGTGGTAGAGACTAAACTGTTTATATGAGATCAATTTTGAAAAGGATGTCGCGCTAGAATAATTGCTTGTATGTGGCCGGCTTGAGCTGCGGAAACATTCTTTAAATGCTTCTGATGCACTAATAAACGCCTAGTTCCGTCTATATCCTGAGTCAATGCAAGAGGCCCGATAACCAGGGGTGAGCAGACGCTTACAGCAAGCGGCAGCAAATAATCTGGCGTCCAATTGGATAAGGTGCACTAAACAGTACTTCCACGTCAAAAATTCAAAAAGTCCAACTCGTAAAATGTAAATTTTAAATACTAAAACTAGTACAGACAATCAATAAACAACTAATAGGCGCGTCCACACGAGATTAGTTCGGTAGTCTTATTCAGTCCGTCGACTCACGTCCTTCGACTGCAGAAGCTTTGTGGTTTGTCAGTCCGCTGTAATTAGAAACTACTCTGCTCATTTGAAGATGTATTTCGACTCGTCTAGAACGCTTGGACAAGATCACATAAAGCTTCAAGCCACCCTTGACAAGTCGCTAGGTGGGAACCGGTGTGAGAGAAAAATGTGTAAAAACCGACTGTTTGATAAAGCAACAGGAAGATTTAACAATAGTAGGCTTCGAATTTAAACCTGTAAACTGCAACGCAAGTCCGAATCGAAGTATCCTCCCGAATTTTACGGATGCGCTTGTGGCGAGCCTGGTCTTTTGTGAGTTTTCTGGCAGCATTGGCAGCTTCGTGTGCGCGCTTTCTGGACTCCATTTGTTTGCGCACATAAGCTTCGACTTTACTAGGATCCTGGACAGCATCCGTGCCCAAAACGCGCATCAAGTTGGCTAGTTTCACCTACAACGAGAAGTTCGCTGCTATAAAGATGAAGTCTCGCAATACCGCTGTAAAACAACAATCGGTAGAAGTATTATTTTAAAAAACTTGGGAATAACTACCCGCGTTCATAGTTGCACGCATTCGGTCCAAAGCCTGCGTAGCACTAAAAATGGGACCGAATTTCTTACTTATGCCGAGTAACTTGGGAAAAAACGATCTTATCGCCACTGCATGTCGAGTCTACTGCTCAAAATTTTAAGTGTGACGAGATGAGTTTCCTCGGGCCCCTTACAATACAGGAAATTTTTAACACGAACCCGGTCCCCCTGAGTTGTAGCAGTCCCCAGGTCAATTGCCTTTCTAATCCATTAAATGTCGGGATAATGTCTTTCTGTATATGACTTGACTATCGCAAGCGTACACCTGAATTGGCTACCTGCCGCAGGCAGGGTTACGGGTGTACGTATGCACGAACCTGGATATTTTTAACTGAAAAGGGTTGGCATTGTACTTTTCCTTATTGTAATCATGTGTTGGAGAGTTTAGTCTCTGGCGTTGAGAAGCTAGGTGATGACCTAAATGTACTTAAGTTTGAGCGTAGAATTGGGAAGACTATGTGATCTAGGTGAGTACTGATTTTACCACCCTAGATATTTAGCCGATACAGAGCGAACGTTTCCTTAGAAGTTGTGGTTCTAGAGCACCAGCTCGGACAACCAAATCAAGGGAGGCTAACTCGTCTGATAAAACCAACAAGACGAAGTGACCGAAAGAAGTCGAACCGAAGTCCACGCTACGTTAATATTAAGTATGGAAAAAGTTAAATTGTTTGTGATAAAAAAAAACACACTAAAATAAGATGCTGAGTTGCCCACCTTTGGTTCTGGGGGTGCTAGTAATCCAAGCCTTACGAGTTCTTGGCGTTCTTTCTGGGCGTCTTGGCGATTTTTGCGACGTAACTTCTTCCTTTCCTTTTTGGTTAGGAGAAGAGGAATTTCTGGTGGTTTTGAAAGTTCGGTGGGTGCCTTCATCTTAATGGGGTGTTCGACCAGATTTGTGATCCACGCATCGTTTACTATTGAAGAAGCATCAATGGCCTGGTCTAGAGCTGAGTAACTTCATTGCAAATAAGAGCTGATTGGAACAAACCTCGAGACCCCGTCCTTCAGAATATAAGAGTCCCACCACTCGACCTCAGGAACTACGGTCTCGTCAATGCTTCTTTTCGGCTGGATCGTCGCCAGCTTAGCCGCACTTGCTATACCAGTGCGTTTTGCTGCCAAGGCCACGGATTCCTGAAGTTTCTCAAGCTGTGCTTTGGTTCTCAAACGCTGTCCAATCTTAATAAACTTTCCAGGCTCATAAAAAGAAAGAGTTCTCTTCGGACGCATTGCAGATTTTAGCCTAAAAGCAAGTAACGAGAAGGAATGACTCACGAGAGACGAGGATCAAAATAAGAGCTAGAGGTAGAAACTTTGACGGGCTTCTTCTGGGTGGTAACTTCCAAGGCCTCCTTGAAATTTTGGGCCTTTTGGGCGCGTAGATTGGCCTAAACATAATGGGATGTTAAACAATTGGTTTAACCTTCAAAGTGGGGACGAACTGTGGGATTCGGACTTCTTCACCAGTTACGGCATCAAGGGTTTTGCCATGCTCGTCGAAGATCAGGTTCCTAGCGTGTTGCTTGCTAAACCTGGAATAAAAAACTACCTCATTTGTTCCTTCCGTTTCCTAAAGATGTGAATACTGCAATGTATGATTACCTTTCTATGTCCTCTTCGGGACTGGGATCAGTTTTCAAAATTCCAGTATCAAGCTTTGCAGCTATTTTCGCTTGTAATTCAGCCGCCTTCCGGGCTTTTTCAGCCCGTTCAGGATCTGCTATCAGACCCTGTGGCACCATATAGGGTGTTGCGGGAACATTAGACTAAGAGCGTGTCAAATAAGTAGGCAACGAACCAGCCCTAAGTCCTGCTTCCTCTTCGCAATGGTTTGTTGGGCTTTTTCCATAAGCTCTCGTATTTTCGCACTTGTCAGTTCCCCGGACCTAGAGTAATTTACACGTATGGATCGCATACAGGGTGGGAAATCCTGCGGGTCCGGCGTTGAAACCCGACATCCTTGTGAAGGCGCAACGCCCGGGAATCTTTCGTCTGGGAGATGCGAGGTCACGAAGTCCTTATCTTCGATAGCACCGCTCTGGTGTTCTTCTGTTGCTAAGAAAGGTGTTGATTCCATAATCTCATCACACTTGGTTAGCACAACAACCAAGATGGAGTATGAAAATATGTAAACCGGATGTGGAAACGTTTATTTAATTGTCAATCGAAACAAAATTATGATAAGCCGACTCAGTGGTTTGGCAAAGAGGATTATGGAATTATTCTCGAGGAAGACGTCATGAAGCACGAAACGATTGTAGTACTCGAACCCGCCAAGTTAGTATATCGAATAGATGTCCTTCGGTCCAATACCATGCCGTTAGTCTGGTTGGAGTGTACTTCTCTGTCCAGAGTTGGGTGTAAGGGTTTTGTTGCCTTCTACAAGTAGGTCATTAAACATGCGTCCCAGATAATATAGACTGTATCACAAAGAACGCCTTCTTTAAACTCGAACGTCGTACAAATAAGTTAACCATGAAATAATATGCTGTGCACTCACACTTATGATTACAGTTGCAATCCTCACGTGAAGCTGTCTGGTTGCAGCCACGGTATTCTACCTGTCAACACAAACTAAAAACGGTGGTTTTTTTATTTAGACAAAGTCGACCGTAGTTCCCAGTCTGCTCCGTTACTTTTCCCTTCCACCTCCAGGTGGAGCTCCTGTCCCCAGGGCCGCTGGTATGGGGTTAACGTCTTCGCCAATCCTTACCTCATTTGAGGGTTGGCGAACAAGGTGTGGCAGGATGGGGGGCAAATCTGCGGACATACGGGGTAGACGACCCCTGTACAGTTTGTCGAAATGAACTGTCAAGGTAAAGCCTTCGGGCATCTGAGCGTCGCGTAGAACGTTGGTAGCCGGTGTCATAACCTATGAAATCACGAATGGACCTGTCCAGAGGTGAAAGAATTCGGACGATGTGCCAATGGGTGGCACTGGTCTGTAGCGTAAAACTAGGTCGCCGAGCTGATAAGGAGTTCCGTTAGCATTCCGATCAAAATAGACTTTCTAGCGGTCATAAAAGGCTGTGATGTGGCTGCGTGCGAAAGTGTGAGTGACACAAAGTGCTCCTCGTAAATCCATTACATAGTTATGGGCGGTGAACTGTTTTGGTGTTGGAAGCGGAGGCTGCAAGTCCAAAGGTAATCTGAAATGACGACCCTTAAGCATGTGGAAGGGTGCGCATCCAGTTTAAGCATGAATAGTAACCATATATACCATCACTGCAAACGGTAGACGGGCGTCCCAGTTATGTGGGTTGTGGTCCACAACAATTGCTTTCGAAAGATTAATGAGCGTGCGACTGGTGTGTTCTACTAGCTCATGACCTTCGGAGTGAGTTGGTGTCGTCCTCGTTTTATGTACGAACTGAAGGCTGCAGAACGTGACAGCCAAGAACGTCGTGGTTAGTACACACACGGTCAGATAGACCACCTAGGGCAGCTTTCCGGTTACTTAACACTTGACTAAGTCGTTAAACACCACATCAGACAAGCATATAGGGATGTAATAAGGAAAGGGGTTCCTAGTTACGATAACAAACTGATAGAGTAGAAGTGGAAAATAACAAATACAAGAAAATGGCGGGGTAATGTACGTATGGTCTATTTGGATTTGGAGGTGGTCACGTCGTACCAGTTAGACGCCAGTGGGGGTTGCAGCGCTGTCGGGAACCGCGCGTAAGGGCCGGGGAGTGTGCTGACCAAAAGAGAGACGAGTGACGAATGGACGGCGAGGGCGGAGGAAGAGGTATCAGCGGTAGGGAGGGAAGGGACACTGGCCATCTTTACTGGCAAACGGTCACACCAGTGTAGCGGCTGAAGACGTTGAGGGTAGCACACACGCGGTGACACCATCTTCATCCTGGATCCGCGCTCCAAGTTTCACAACACTCGATCAACCCTGTTCAGTTCAAGGGACGTTACACCAGTGTAACGCAATAAGACTTTGCCTAATGCTTGTACATCGTTTCTTTTTTCCTTGTAGGGAGACAGTCAGTGAATGCCCTGGCTGGCCCGACCGAAGCTGACACGGACGAGCCGGACGCTTTCAACGGGCCGGAGAAAATGCGAATTTGATTGAAGTTGTTACCAAGAGGATAATAAACACGTTTAAGCTGATTGAAAGCTGCCTCACACTCTTTATTCCGCAGGAAAGGTCTAGACTTTTCGGTCAGCCGGTGAAGGAGTGCGGCGATGCCAGCGAACCCACGCACGAATTTCCCGTAGTAGGACGCAAGACCGAGAAAGCTACGAACTCCCTGGCTCGTCTTGGGTGTCGGTTGAACGCCGTAACCGAACGTGACTCTTTTCCGCTGCCTGGCATCGATGACCCCATTGACGCTCTGTCAGGAGCTACGTGGTTCTCTACCCTAGACATCGCATCTGGTTATTGGCAAGTTGAAGTTCACCCAGCCGACCGGGCGAAAACGGCCTTTGTGGTGCCCTCTGGCCTCTATGAGTTCAATATGATGCCCTTAGTCCTGGCAAATGCTCCGGTCACAGTTCAACGGCTTATGACAACGGTGCTGCGTGATATAACCCCGACGGCCTGTTTGATTTACCTTAACGATATTACAGTCCACGGAAAGACGGTTGAGGAACATAATGCACACCTTCGGGAGGTTTTATTGCGACTGAAAGATGCGGGTCTTGTGTTACGGACAGATAAATGTAAACTTCTGCAGAGCCAGACCCTGGTTCTTGGGTATATCCCCTCGCCCTCGATTATACACCCAGACCCGGACAATATATCCCACCGCTGCCACCAATTTGTAGCGTGGATTGAGGTCCGAGGCCAGACTACCTCCTAAGAAAGGAATTACAAAGCAGGCGAAACCCGTGGCAACAGGGAGCACCGGGCAATGACATTCAAACGAGCGACGACGAGAAAAGAAGCGAGTAGATCGGAACGTGTTTATTATCATCCCGGTAACAACTTCAATCACCCGCGCTTTTTACCTGGCCCGTTCAAAGCGACCGGCTCGTCCGTGTCAGCTTCGGTCGGGCCAGCCAGGGCATTCACTGACTGTCTCCCTACAAGGTAAGAAACAAACGATGTACAAGCATTAGGCAAAGTCTTGTTGCGTTATACCAGCCCTATCCGGGATCCGCGCCAATGTGACCTCAGATCGTTCAAACAACCCTATCGAACTTGTGGTACGTTATAAGACGTCGCGTCGTAAATACAGCGGCCGAAGATGTCAAGGATAGCATACACCAAAGTAACGAAGCGCTGGGAAGAAATCCTGGCGGCGATTTATCTAAACGGAGCCGTTAGCATTTCGTGATATTCGTTCACTTGTAGGCGAAGGTAAGTCAAGTAATGGTTAAAGTATAGTGGAACGAGATGGGCACGAGAAATACGTATCTTAATTGTTAATTTACATGTAGAATGAGAGACAACAATGAGATAACCTGTCTGGATAGAGAGGTGACCCTGACATGCTAGCTAAACCACCCGTGTGGATGCGGCGCACTAGGCAACTTCAGGGAAGCACGAGGGGGAGCCGACGTAGAGCGAGAGAGGGAGAGCGAGCGAGCAACGAAAACGACGTAACGTTGTTAGGGGGGGGGGGGTGTCGGCGGTAGTGAGAGGAAGGGATACCGGTCGTCTTTACCATCACGCGATTACATCAATGTAATATTTCAAGTGAGATGGAGACAGGCAGTTCACACCACACACAGTGACGCACAACGTGGAAAGCGACGACGTATATTTAATAAGTATTGATAATAAAGCACCCACGAAGTCCGGATTGACGAAAGTGGAAGACGGGCCAGGCTCTTTTCGAAGTTATAGTCAATTGGGCAGACCAGGAATGTATAAACAAAGTACAACTGAAGTGTGGCGTGCGTGACAAAGCCTCCCTGCCTGAAAAGCCACAATCCTCAGTGGTTGGAAGGAGAAACTTCGTTGGTTTGGCCAACAGGGATATTGTCATTAGGAATTATGAGAGGTGCGTCAGGAGGTTCGAGGGATTGACCCGCCTTTAACCTGTTTAAAGTGGACAACCTCTGACGATGGTCTCCTTCTGAGTCTGAAAGCTCAGGACAATCAACAAAGTGTTCAGGTGCTCTAATCTTATTCTTCACTTATGCATGCACCTGGAACTCGTAATTTCGCCTTCATTCGTGGACGATGAGAGTGCTCGGGTTGTCAGCCTCGCTTCCTAGATAAACATCGTCGAGTAAATACTGAGCGACGGAGAACGGGCCCGACCACGGACTGTGGAATTTACTAGGTTGTCCATTTAGAGGACTGGCCCTTTGAAGTCACGCCATATTGCCTGGTTAGAACGGTCAAACGCCTATGTGCCGGTCGTAAAAGGGGGCCTGAGATAGTTGAGATTGCTGCAGGTGTGTGTGCGCCAGCCGTTAACATTCTTGGTGGATCTCCATCAATCTCGTGACATAGAATGGGGGCGTCGGAACTTAGGTCGTGGGGTAGGTAGATAGGAGTCTAGAGGGAGTTGAGGTCCCCGGCCATAAGTCAATATCGTGGGAGTTAAGCCTTTTTGACTTGTGCATTGTACTGCGGTAGGAGAGGAAACAATGCGGGATAAGGGTGTCCCAGATGTTGCTGTAGGCTGTATTTATGAAAGTTCGTAATAGGGACAAAATCCATTTGTTTGTTCTTTCCGTCTGTCCATTGACTTGTGGGTGATATGCTTAATCCTTTTTTCTGTATGCCGAGTCGACTACACAGTTCATGTACTAGGAGGCTTCCGAAATTGGAACTTTGGTCGAAGTGAATACGATCTGGCACCCCGAATCGGGCAAACCACGCACACAGGGTAACCTCTGAGACCGTTGCCGTTGTCTGGTCTGGCAGGGGGGCTGCCTTCTCCCATTTGGTGAAAAAGTCGACCATCACTAAATGGTGTCGATTTCCCTTCCGCGATTGTGGGAAGAGGGCCACGATGTCGACTCCAAGGCGCTAATTCGGATAGCCGGTGGAAATCGGTTGCAGCCCTTATCCGGGATTGTGAGTGGGATGTTTAAATCGCGCGCAAACTTCACACTCTTGGCATATGGACGCCATATCTTGACGAAGATTAGGTGACCAGAAGCCAAGCCTCGCCGCTTTCTCAAGTTTGCCTTGTCCCGCGTTACCCAGTTGGTGACGTAACTCCCGTAGGACACTGCGTGTATGAGACGGAGGGAGGACGAGGCGGAT
>CACRXP010001333.1:18800-63723 GCA_902702965.1 Spirometra erinaceieuropaei
AACTAAAATTCTTTTACACCAATGCTCAGAGTCTGTTTTCCAAGCTTGACGAACTGATAATACAGGTAGCCGATACTCTTCCCGATGTTATAACAATAACAGAAACGTGGCTGTCAGAGGACGTTGGTGATTGCGAGGTAGCATTAACAGGATACTATTTGTTTAGGAGAGACAGGAGAGGCCGCCGGGGTGGAGGAGTTGCCATGTATGTCAAGAGCAACTTAGCAGTGTGTGAGAGGACCGACAAGATTTCTAACGACACAGAGGCAATTTGGCTGACTATAAAGGCGCGGTTATCTCAGTCCCTCGAAGTCTTAACTATCTACCGGCCCCCGCAGGCGGATCCCGACCCAGATACTTGTCTACTTGAAAGCATAAAAGAGATCGCCAGCCGACCAGACGTTGTTCTCATGGGGGATTTTAATGCACCCTGCATTCAATGGAGCGATATGCATGCGAAGTGCTCGATGAATGCCTTCGATTACCATCTACTAAAGACAACCCTAGAAGCTCTACTCACGCAACGTGTCCTGTTTCCAACTAGAGCTCGTGGAGGGCAACAGGCCACTTGTCTGGACCTCGTTTTTACCAAAGATCCTGACAGTATAGACGAGGTGTACTACCTACCCCCGCTCGGTCGAAGTGATCATGTAGTGCTTTTATGGGAGTACTTGCTGTATTCTGAACCGTGTACAAAAGACAATACGAGGAAAAATATATGGAAAGGGGACTTTCGCCAAATGAGAGCTGAGGCATCACAAATAGACTGGGATGTTCTCTTCTCCGGAAACGATAACGAGGACTGGAATTTATTCAAGGATCGTTTACTGCATCTAATGAAGAACCACTGTCCCTTATCAAAGCCTAGGATATCCAACCGCCCTCAGTGGCTAGCACGAGAACTCAAAAAGGAGATCAACAAGAAAGGAAGGTTATGGAAGAAATTTCGCGAGAACAACAACAATGCAGCGTTTACATAATACAAAGTTCAAAGAAATAAGGTGAAAAGTCTGATTTTCAGGAGGCGACGGGATTTTGAGAGTAATTTGCTCCACCAAGCCGTTAAAAATCCGAAATTGCTCTACAGCTATTTGCGGAAAAGCACACGTAACAGGAATCCCATTCCTGTTATGAGGGGTGATGACGGCTTGGAGATATCGGACAGTACAAATAAAGCTGAGCACTTTTCTCAAATTTTCCGATCCGTTTTCACAAGAGAAGCAGACTTTGCCCCATCTAATTCTGAGAACATGAGAGATCCCACTATCGAAAATATTGTGTTTCGAGAAGAAACGATTTTGGAAGAACTGAAAAGCTTGAAGGAATGTAAATCTCCCGGTCCGGACGAGATCCCAGCAAAGCTGCTCTTTGAGCTTGCCCAACAGCTGGCCAAGCCACTATCCTTTCTGTGCCAGAAATCGTTTGATGCTGGAATTCATCCCACAGACTGGAAGACGGCCCACATTACACCCCTTTACAAAAGCGGTAGTCGTGCTCTGGCGACAAACTACAGACCCGTCAGTCTGACATCAATCTGCTGCAAAGTGATGGACAAAACCATCAAAAAGGAGTTGATGGCTTACTTTGAAACCCGCAACCTCTTGTCCAATACACAATATGGTTTCCGTAGGGGAAGATCATGTGTTACGAACTTGCTATACACAATGCAAAGTTGGACACGAGCACTGGACGCAAAACACACCGTGCATGTTGCCTATATTGATTTCCGGAAGGCATTTGACAGTGTTCCGCACCAGCGTCTCCTACACAAGTTGAGAATTATGGGCATCGGTGGCAAACTTCTCAAATGGATCGAAAATTTCCTTGTCGGCCGCTCCCAAATTGTCTGCGTAGAACAACAGCAATCAAGGTGCACATTCATAGAGAGTGGGGTCCCACAACGCTCGGTGCTCGGACCAACCCTCTTTCTCTTGTTCATCAATGATTGTGGAGATGGGTTGGACTGTGATTGCGCCATGTTTGCAGACGACATAAAAATCTGGAAAGTCATCCAGAATGCTGCCGATGAGACCAACTTCCAAGAAAATCTTTGTCGATTGGACGAGTGGTCCCGCAGATGGCTCTTGTCCTTCAATTTGAACAAATGCACCATTCTGCGCCTCGGAAATCAGACCCCTAGTACGCGGCAATACCATCTGAACGGAATGCCACTCCGAGAAGCAGAAACTCAGAAAGATCTCGGAGTTTGGGTTGCAGACAGCCTAAAGCCTTCTACACAATGCTGTAAGGCGGCCAAGGCCGCAACCTCAATGCTATATGCCATCAAGCGGGCATTCGTAGTTTTCGATAAAGACTGCTTCACCAAAGTCTTCGGCACGTTTATAAGGCCCCATCTCGAATATGCAATTCAGGCCTGGAGACCGTGGACGCATCAGGATTACGATCTGCTCGAAAGGGTGCAGAGGCGAGCCACAAAATTAGTAAGAGGTCAAAGTGCACTGCCATACGAGATCCGCTTAACTAACCTTAATCTCTATCGTCTGAGTTATAGACAGTTGCGCGGAGACATGATACAAACTTTCCGTATCGTGCGCGGCTTGGATTGTGCCCTTCGGTGCGATGACTTTTTCCAACTCGCCACTACAACTCACCTCCGGGGACATCCCTTCAAGCTACGTGTGCCACAGGGTAGACTGAATGTGAGAAAATATTTCTTCTCCAACCGTGTCGTGGAACCGTGGAATAACCTGCCCGAGACGGTTCTTATGTCTCAATCTGTGGAGGCATTTAAATGTCGCCTTGACAAATATATGCTGCAGGAACAAGCGGACTATGTGACTTTTTAGTCATGTATCTAGTGACATATGTGAATCAATGTATACCTTCACTTAGTGCTGTAACTTCTTCACATTTTTGCTTCTTTATCGATTTTTTATGTACAAATAGGGAGTTCAAAGGCGTAAGCCTATCTCCCTCAAATACATTGACTGACTGACTGACATTGTGACGTCGTCTAGGTAAACAAGGCACTTCAATAGACATACGCTCTTGAGTAATTTTTGCACGAGGCATGGGCAGGTCGCCGCTGCATCGGCCAAGCCTATTGTTAGTGTGGTGAACTCAAAGAATTCCGAGGGCATGGAAAAGGCGGTTCTGGCTCGATCCTATGGATGTTTTTCTATTTACCAGTAGTTTGGTGAGGGGTCGAGGATAGTGAAGAAGTTCTTTCCTGCCAGAGAGACTAGGAGGTCGTCCATACGGGGAAGAGGAAAGGCATCTCCGACCGTGACCGCTTTCAGGCGTCTGTAGTCGACATAGAGTCTAATGGATCCTGTGTTTATTCCGTGTTAAACTACGTTGGACCGTCCAATAGCCTGGCCTGCCCAGGTGAAAACGGATCTGAACGGTACCAACGCGTGGTTTAGGGCGCGACGGTCACCGGCCGAAATGTCCGGTAGGATGTCTTCAGTGTAAGAAGTGTTGAGAGGCGGTCGTGTATCGTTTTCGATACTGTTTACGTCCGCGGTTTCCTTGTCCTCGTTGAGGATCAGGGACGGAGAAGTGGGGAGGAGGTAATGGCTTGAGCATGCTGTTTTAGAAAATCAAAGTCGAGTATGACATTCCATTTGAGTTCGGAGTACACGAGGAAGCGATGTCGGATAGTTTTGTCTTTGATGAAGACTGGTACTGTGGCGGAGCCGCTGAGCTGGAGGATGGAATTGTTAGCAGTGAGAATCTGTAGTTGAGGAAATCCCGGCTGGTTATAGTTTGGTCCATGGATGAGGCTAATGTGAATCAGGGAGACGGCTGCGCCCGTGTCTATAAGAATGCTGACTGTCTTATTTGCCACTGTGCCCGAGATTGTCAATGGCTTGAAATCAAGGGAAAGGATGTACAAAGTGGCCAGGGGTAAGGGATGGTTGCCTGAATTGTGGCCGCATTTCTTGGCGACTGTGCCGAAGCAGTTGAAATAGTAACAGTGAGTGTTGTTCGGCGGACCTGGGAACTTTGGAGGTTGAAAGGGCGGTTTAAATGGGTGTGGTAGGGTGTGGACAGACCTTGAAGGTTGAGTGGGTGACCGCACGTAGTTGGCCTCTGGTGGCGTGAGATTCCTTAGCCAAGGAGTATTGGGTGCGTCGAGCCGCGTCCAAGTCGAGAGCCTCCTTGACGTTGGCCGGTGGACGGTTGGTGAAAATCATTGCTAGTTCTCGGTCGCTTATACCCGACATCATGCGACAAAACGTTAGGTCTTTGTCGCCGTGGGGTGGAAAGGCGCGAAGCGACAGGTATTTTAATTCTATGTAGACATTCATCAGAATCTCACCTTCCCGTTGGGTTTTATTGAAGAACCGCCGTTTTTCCACGGCCTGGTTTGACTCCGAATGAAATATCTGTTGAAGGGCTCCAAAGTATTCTTCGAATAAGCAGAAGGGAGAGGCTGCCAACCCACCTAGTTTGTATAAAAGTTCTGGGGCGAGAAAGGACTTAACCGTGGTCTTCCTGAAGTTCAGTTTAGTTCAGTTTATTGAGGGAAATAGGCGTAAGTCTTTGACTACCCTATTTGCAACACAAAAAATGTGTGCTATACAGATAAATGTTCTGGACTGAAATAGTTCAAACACGTCCATAATGGTAGGACAAAATCAGAACGAGTTACAGGGGGTGAGCTCTATTTCTCATCGCTCTTGGTCATTTCGGAACATAAATATGTCAAGATTCTTTCTACAACTTTGTAAAGAAGGTGACATCACAACATCTGCGGGGAGGGCATTCCATGGTTTGACCACTCGAACAGAGAAGGAGAACTTCCGCACATACAGCCTTGCCTGCTGATTTCGCAGTTTAGACGGGTGGCCTCGGAGGTTGGTCGTTGTAGCAAATTCAAAAATGTCCTCGAAGGCCGGACTGCAATCCAACCCCTTTACAATGCGGAAGGCTTGCAAGAGATCCCCACGAAGTTGCCAGTAACTCAAAGGAAAGAGGTTCAGATTTGCTAGGCGGGTTACATAAGGAAAGGAGCTTTGACCCTAACCATCTTCGTGGCTCTCCCCTGAACTCTTCTGAGGCAGTTTTGATCCTCAACTGCCCACGGTCTCCAGGCTTGTATGCCGTACTCCAAATGCGGCCGGATGAATGCTCCGAATTTCTCCGATAAAGCGTCCTCGTCAAAGTCCATAAACGCACGCTTGATTGCGCACAGTACGGACACTGTGCCTTTTGCCACTCTAGAACAATGGGCGGATGGCTTTAGGGGACTCGTGGTCATCACACCGAGGTCCTTTTGGGCTTCGACCTCTTGTAGGGCTGCACCGTCCAGAAAGTAGTCTCTTGTGCTGCCGGATCTGGCTGTGATGCCACGGCGAAGTATGTTACATTTGCGAACGTTGAAATGCAGGAGCCAACGGTTTGACCACTCCTCCAACCGATTCAGGCTCATCGGCAGTCTGTCTTCGTCGGGCAGAACCCCGAATCACACTCCATATCTTCATGTCATCAGCAGTTCGGGTTGTCTTTTATGAGGTGATCAACCAGTTGTGTCTGGAACACATTCACGGTAGGGGAATTAGCAACAGGCTTCGGCAAAGAATTCCAGTGACGAGTGACCCTCTGTCAGAAAAAGGAGGAACGTTGATTTGTGTGGCACAGTTCCTTTCTAAGCTGGTACTCGCGCCGTCTGAGATTAGACTTCGGTGCCATTTCAAAAAGCGTTTCACAGTCGACATCCAGACTAGGTCCTCATAGCAATTGAAACTTTGCGATCAGGTCACATGTGTCCTGCCTGTAGTGGAGGGAATAGGGGTTCAAGGTCGTCAGGCTATGCCCGTACGTAAAATTTTTACGGTCATGAGCAGCCTTTGCAACACGTCGTTGTGCATCCTCAAGGAGGTTTATATCCTTTCGAAGCCACGGCCGCCAAGCCTGTACCGCATATTCCAGGTGCGGCTGCACAAATGCCCCATATACCTAGCCAAGGACATATGTATTCAAGTTAATAAAGGTTCTGCGTATCGCGCGCATGACTGATACTGCTCGCACTGCGACTTTAGAGCACTACGTGGTGACGCTTAGATCGTCTTTAATGAATACGCCGAGATTTTTTCGCATATCTATGGTCTAAAGTTGTTGATTGTCCAGAAGACACTGTCGTGAGGTGCTTTTGTTCTTCGTTTTGCTGAACCTACGTGCATTATTACACATTTGTGGCGTTGAAATTCATGTACCATTTCTCGCTCCATCCGTTAATAGTCTCTACGTCCGCTTGTAGTCTCTTGACGACATCTTCATCTTTTGTCACTATCCAAAGTTTAAGATCGTCTGCAAAGAGCGCTATGTCCGATTTCACTTCTCGTACTGGATAATTTACATAGATAATGAATAGGAACGGCCCAAGAACGGACCTTTGTGGGATCCTACTTTTAACGGGTGCGCACTCTGAGCAGTAGCCACCGGCAGTTACTTGTTGTCTACGACCGTTTAGGAAGTCTTGAGTCCAGTTCAAAAGATCCCCTCTTATGCCTACTCCTGACAAATTTTGAACGAGACGCATATGTGGGACGAAATCAAACGCCTTTCTGAGGTCATAGTAAATGACATCTACTGGATGTCCTTCGTCCATGGTCCTTGACCAATGTTCGGGCGACGTAAGCATGTTTGTGTGGCATGACCTCTTTTCACAAAAGCCATGTTGAACTGAACTGATGTAACAGCGGAATGGATCGAGCGATGCGATTGGTTTTTCAACTAAATTTTCCATCAGATTGCAGCAAATGCATGTCAAACTCACCGGCTGGTAGTTGGTAGGATATAGCCGTGATCTGCCCTTGTGGATGGATGCGGCGTTTGTCAGTGTCCATGTGACGGGAAGTTTGCCAGCTTCCATCTATTTTTTTGGAAGATTATACAGAGTAGTTCTGCTAATTCTTCAGCTTGTTGACGTAGGAGTACACGTGCGACCTCATCTGGTCCAGGTGACTTGGCCGGATCCAGCTTATATAACTCCGCGAAAACTAGCTGCGGTGTAAATAATACTGTGTTTTTAAGTGGTTTGTTGGCGAGCTGTGACAGAGAACAGAACTGGGGAGTGGTGGTTAAGTGGTATAGACACTTTGGAAAGACTCTGAAAGAAGCTCGGTTTTTTGAAAGTCACCAATCACAATTTGGTTATCTTTGTCCTTTAAGGTTGTGAGATGGTCTTGGTTTTTTGTACTGCTCCTGATGTATGCATAGAACGGTCTAGGTTTTTGCTGTGCCTCTCCCAGGAACTTCATTTCATAAGAAGCACCTACTTCATGGATGAGTATTTTGCATAAGTTTCGCTGTTGTCTAAATTGTTGAAGTTTTTCTGGGCTCCCGTTTGTAAGAAGATTTTCCACCACTTGCGTTTTTTTCGGATTCCATTCTTAACCGATGTTGTCAGTCATTTCGGTTTGTTCCCGGCCTGATGTTTATTAAGACGACAGTATCGTTCAATCAAGTCTCTCATAGTTGAGTCGAAGGTTGTTCAGCATTCTTCGACATCTCATTGCAATGCTTCCGGCCTTAGTGTGTGTCCAGTTTCCGATTTAATTGCCTCAAAGTTACCCTACCAAATATTTCTTAACGAGTTTGATCTTCTTTCGGGGACAGTTACGAGTGTTGACTGCCAAATTAATGTCATGTGACCGCAAGAACCTAGCGGCGGGCCTGCATTTATTTCATAGTTCTTGGTGAACAATAGGTCTAGGAAACTAGCCCTCCGACAGTCACGCATCCGGGTCACAGTTCGTACATGTTAAAACAGAAATTAATCATGTGCCATGGCTAATAGCATTTGGTCGAAATTTCGTGTGTGGCCCTTAAATGTAACAGGGTTCCCGTTAATCCACTGAGCACTGAAATCTCCTGCAATAATAATGTTTTGCTTCCGCCGTCCTCGCGGAGTCATGATATGACGATAACATGATATTTTTATTTAATGCCAGTTTACAGGCATTGTCAAGGGAAGCGTTAAACACAAATCCGACCAGCAGTGAAAAAAACTCCTGAGTTTAAGGAATAAAAATATAGTTGATGGTGGTTTTCATGGTTTGGAGAGTTCAGGAGAAAAAACTGCTGGCGGCAGACATTCGACCGTCAAGAAGGGTGGGGGGGGGGGGGGGGGGGTTGCACGGTATCGAAGATTATCGGACGTCAACTACTTTCATGAAGTTGGGAATAGTTAAAGTAGAGGCGTTGAGGAGCAGCTGTCGCTGTTGGCCAAAGAAATTGTCCATGGTGAGACCGGCCATAGTGTTCAGAGACCACAAACGCCATCGCTACGGTACAGTCGATCAGTGGATTCAGCACCCAAAATTTGTGGGAGCTTTTCTGAACGCAAAAATCGACTAATAGTTCTTTTAAATAAAAGATAATTTTGCAGGTTTTTTACATTCATGGGTAGTTTATTCCAAATAGCAATTGCATTTACAGAAAAGAACCGACGATAGTTAACAGTACGTGCCAGAGGAAGAAATAAAAAGACCTTACGGTGACTGTTACGTCGTGGGTGGAAATGATGACTTAAAGAGGTGAGTGGGTTAGATGTGTGATTATTTAAGAGTTTAAATAGCAAAAACATTCCCTTTTGTAATCTACGGAACCATAAAGGATCAAGGCTCGTAAGCCGGCAACGTTCTTGTTAAGACAACTGTCGGTGTTCCGGAGTTAAAATTCTCTTGGTAAAAAAGTGGTGAACGGATTATATTTTCTTCCGCTCAGTAGCACGCATGAGGCTAAATGAAAACGAACAGTATTCCAGACCAGGTCTAACGTACATGTTGAAAAGGCGCATTCTAATGTCCCTAGTTTTAAAGTTTCGGTGGATAAACCCGGTTGTTCTACGTGCTTTGGAGACTATCGAGGCACAGTGCTCCGAGAGATTGAGACTCTTGGAGTATGATACACCAAGATCCTTAATAACCCCAGGCACATTTATGGCGTGACCTTCGATACTTAATTGAGGTTGGCGGTCGTCGCCAACCACCATGACTGAGCACTTATGCCAGGAAAGAGAAAGGCGCCATGTGCGGCACCACTGGGCAAAAGCCTGTAGATAGCTCTTTAGGAGCTCAAGCACGAGGTCATGATCTGCCTGCTTATATCGATATGCAACTGTAAGATCATCGGCATACATGAAAGGCTTACCATTCTGAAACAAGTCGGGTACATCATTAACGAAAAGACAAAATAAAAGCGGGCCGAGTACACTACCCTGAATGACTCCACTACTCACCCGTGTGGGGTTAGAGATAGTATTGGAAATCTTAACACGTTATGTACGAGTGTCCAGGTAAGAGGTTATAAAATTTAAAAGTTTGCCACTTATTCCGAAAGAGGACAGTTTCAAGAGAAGAACAGCATGGTCAACATAGTCAAAAGCCTTTGTGTAAAGTGTAAAACCATTGTCCCTAGATTGGAGAATATAGTCAAAGAAAGAGAGAAGACAGGTGTCACAAGATCGAGCTTTGAGGAATCCATGCTGAGCAGCACTCAGTAGGTTATTTTCTGTTAAGTGACACATCATCTTATCTTTGATCAATGTCTCCAAGATCTTCGAAACTGCGGGGAGAGTGTTTATTGGCTGAAAGTCATCAAATGACGAAGATTTGCCGTGCTTAGGAATGGGCAAAATGTGTGATTCCTTTCACAAGGTAGGATAAGTTTCACTTTCAAGAGCAAGATTAAATATCTTGCATGAGAAGGATGGGAAAATCGTATTTGCATCGGCTTTTAAAATGCTTACTGCGACACCATCAGAGCCTGGACATCAACGCCGATTCGCAACAGTCACATCCCACAGAGTGAAAGTTATAGTTTCTAGGACTGCCCCAGTCAGTGCCTGGATGGTCGGAAGCGGAGTTTTCGAGTCTTCAATGAACGTTTTGGACAGGAAATCATTGAAGCTATCAGCGGTTAATTGGGCATCAACTATGGGATTTCCGAGATCGTCTCGGAGGATGGGATGCTGCGTCTTTCGGCGAGTTCGTATTTTTCTAGAGAAAAGTTTCGAGACACTTAACGAATGGTTTTCGGTAAACTGGATCTCCTCGGCTAGCTGTTCTTTTTCGGACAATCTCTTAGCCCGCTCAAAAATATCACAAATCAAGGGCAGAACTGAAATTTCGTTCTGAAGATGGAATCGACGATAAAGTCTGCGCAATCTGCGACGAAAGGGTAAGGATAGGAAGACCTCATCCCCAAGATTAATAATTTTCTTACGGGGGACAAAACGAGAAATAAGCGGATCCGAAATTTCGTACAGTTTTGCAGTGCAAACATTTACATCCGAACTAAGGAAGAAATCAGTCCAGTCGTAGGAATTAAGGTGTGTTAATAATTCGGTAGAGCGAGTTGATCGGAAATCGCGGAAAAAGTTATACTTTGGGGAAGACGTTTTGTCAACTTCGAATTCCAACGTTGAAACAACTATGTCATGGTCTGAGCCCCGAGTGGGCCTAGGGATAACACTGACGATGGCATGCAGCCTCTACAGAAAATTAGATCAAGTATGCTTGATCCTCAGTTGGGAAAATCTACAACCTGAATCCACATTCCAACATCCACAGCCTCAAGAAAGTCTTTGAACCTTCTGTAACCTGAAGGGGAAGACCAGCGGACTTCAGGGAGATTAAAGTCGCCCGCAACCAATTGATACTTAAAGCTTAAGTCGGTCGCAGCATGAAATGCCTGTGACAGTAAACGATCAAAATTTTCGCTGGCGTTGGGAGGGCGATAAACGCAGCCAAAGCGTAAGGAGAACTTATTTTTTAGAGCAACCTGGAGCCAGCAGCTGCATTCTACTGCGGAAAAATGCGGGAGGTCGAGCGGCAAAAATGTAAGTGTTTGCTTGACGTATACGCAACTGTCCCCCTCACGGCTATCTTGGCGATCATGTCGAATGCAATTATAGCCTAGAAACGAGAGTTCAGAATCAGCTATGGAGGCTGATGCCCATGTCTCAGTTACTAAAACAATATCCGGACAATGGACGAACACCAGAGTCTGAAGCGAAGGCATCTTATTAAGCAAGGATCTGGCATTTAAAACAAAAAGTTTGAAGGGAAAGGCTGTATGTTTCTGAGGGAGGTGGGCTACATCGTCCAGTGCTGGTCTGCCCACGGAGCAAACGGTCCGGATGTAACCATCCGGTTCTGCAAAATATTTGTGACATAAAAAATGGGGTAGGACTTGGGGGAGGGAATGACGGGCAGGTAAACTGGTAACCATTGATAACTAACTCATTTTCGGCTGGAAATCCGCGAGCCAGATACTGCAACACATTCCCACCGGAACGAAACTGAGGATCGGATGAGTTAATTGATCCAGTATGGACACCAGCATGAGGAATACATTGGTAAAAACGGTCGTGGTGGAAACAAATTAGGGGGTGGGGGACTCATTGCTTCCATTGGAACAAGAGTTCTATTAAAAGGCGGGAAAATCGGCATATTCGGTTTAACTGCCTCGATATGAGGGCTAGGGGCAGTTGGGAACACGCTACGTTTTGAGTCGAGGTAATTGAGACACTGTTAGCCGATTGTGGAGGAAAAGATTTTATAATGGTGCTGGATTTATCGGGTGTCCGGGTGGCTGAGATAGCAATTGGATTTGCATTTGACTACGCACATGCTTAAGCTTACTAGGGGTTGCTGTGGGAGTCGTTAGGGGCGTTGTATACCAGACGTGTTGTTGCTTCTAGAGATCTCAGCATCAATAGTAATCGAATTCCTTACGATACTGACTATGTCGTGACGTGCAGAGGCCGCAGATAGTGCTGTAAAGGACTTATTCAAACGGACAGTAGGTGTCATTATCCTGGCGTTGGCTTTTGCCGATTTTAATTTATTCAATTCAATTCAATTCAATAATTTTTATTAAAGACCCGTCGGGGTCCCATCAAAGCCAGTAAAAATAAATTTACATGCGAATTTTAGACGAGGTAGGCAAAATCTGTACAAAGTGCAATACATAGTTTTTGAGATTAGAAGTCCGTTAAGCAAAATGAAAAACGAGGGGTGAAAAAAAACTTCATAGCAAAATTTATAAATGATTGTATTAATTTAACAGGAGAAAAAAACCCCTCAAAAAAATAGCATCAGAAAAATGCAGGGAGGACTGGCCTGCATGTGGCGGTATAGAATGGAATATAGTCGGACATCAACATGGCCGAAATAAATGTCAACTGTACATGGCATCGTGTAACGGATTTCACAAAATGGTGCGTAGGCGGGTCGGTCAGGACTGGCCTGTATGTGGCCTTGAGTAAGATAAATAAGTGGCGAAATTGAAAACCAGTCTCGAGCTGCTAGGAACCTAGATGCGGTCGGTTTCATTCAACCGAGTCCATCCGAGCATGGTTGAAGGGAGATGCGACCAGACTACTAGTATATGGCGAATATAGTAGGCTTTATCAAGATCGCCGATGGAGCGCATTCTGTAAGGGCACGATGACAATCAGTCTCGAGGCGACAGGAACCCAGATGCGGTCGGTTACATTCATCAGAGTCCATCCGAAGATAGGGCAAAGGAGATGTGACCATATTACTAGTATATGGCGAAAAAAGAAGGCTTCGCCAACAGCGTCGATGGAGCGCATTCTGTGAGGGCACTATGAAAATCAATCTCGAGGCGATAGGAACCCAGATGCGGTCGGTTACATTCATCCGAATCCAACCGAGGATGGGGTAAGGGAGATGCGACCAGACTACTAGTATATGGCGAATACAGAAGGTTTCGCCAAGAGCATCGATGGTGCGCATTCTGTGAGGGCACGATGCATGAACTGAAAAATTGGAATAATTAACATTTCTGGTGAGGGATCTTAGGATGCGAGACTACTCACAAAGGAAGGAAATGTAAGCGAGTACGGAAATTTAATGGCGGCATACTAAATTCCCGGTGGCCCTTTCTCAGTGTCATAGAAAAAGTTGTCTGGGAAGGATGAAGAAAATAAAAGTTTAATAGAGTCAGTATTCAGATAAAGGCGTAGCCTTCTCTTAAAGGTGTGCAGATTTTCTGAAGATCTTATAGTTATTGGAAGGTTATTCCAGAGGAAAGTATACCTGGAAGCGAAAAAAAGGGAGCGCTTAGAGGTGGAGGACGCTGGAAGAGGTATAATTAGAGACGAATTGCGAAGATTGTATGGGCGACTACTAGGGGTAAGTGCTGAAATCGGAGGAAAATTTGAACTATGATTAACGCGAAAGAGGAGACAGAAGCCCGCTTCTAGTCTTCGAACTCATAAAAATTTTAGGTTAATTAGCTGGCATCTACCTGAGTAGGAGATATTGGGATGTTCCCTATCTAAAAGTTTTTTAGAAAAACGTCTTTGGACATTTTCAATTTTTAATCGACTGGCTTCATTCATCAAACCAAAGAATGGGCAACAATACTCGGGAAAGGGAAGTACAAACATACGATAGAGCCTTAATTTAATTTCAGAAAGACAGAAATTGTAAGAAATAAAGCCACAAATCTGGGCAGCTTTGGTTGTAATTCTGTCAGCGTGCGGCGAGAGATCAAGATTACTAGTGTAGCTTAAACCTAAATCCTTGATGGTGGTACATTCAGTCATAGGTGTGCCTTGAAAGACCACTGGTTAGGGTAGCCTATCAGGTCCAAAGCACATATAGCGACATTTAGACGGAGAGAATTCCATTATCCATTTTGAGCTCCAAGCTGAGAGAGCAAGCAAGTCAGCATGGATTTGCTCCAGGCAATGGAGGCTCGTAGAGTTTTTGGAAAGAATATACACATTTGAGATCATCGGCATAAATAAATGATTGAGAATGTTTAACTGCTGCTGAAATATCATTTATGTAAAGCAAGAACAAAAGAGGACCTAAAACGGTACCTTGCAGGACACCGCTTACAATAGGACTTTCACTGGAAAATGAAGGTCCCACTAAAACGTTGTGTTTACGATTAGACAGGTATGACTTGATGAAGTCTATTAGTGGACTGCGAATTTCCATAGCTACCAATTTAATCAAGAGTCTTTTATGTGGTACTTTATCAAAGGCTTTACTAAGATCAAAATAAATAACGACAACAGATAGGAGATCATTACGAAGAGAGGTAAGTAGATTGAGAAACGACAGATGACATGTTTCACAAGAGCGATCTGGTAAAAAAACCATGCTGGGAAGGGCTAAGAACACGATTGGCTATGCAAAACTCGGTAATTTTTACGACGATACTTTTTTCAAAGATTTTGGCGAGAGAGGGTGTTTTATGGACAACTCGATAGTTCTGTACGTCAGAACGAAAGCCAGGCTTAAATACTGGAATAATAATAGAAGTTTTCCAATAGTCAGGGAAGAAGCCATTTACGAGAAATACTTAAAAGATTTTGCTAAGCAGAGGAGGAAAATCTCTTATCTGTTTTATCAAAGAGTTTGGGATATTGTCCGTACCTACTGAGTGAGAGTTAGGAAGATGGCTTGTCAGTTTTTGAATACATTCAGGAGAAAAATTAATGACGCTAAGAGAAGCATTAGACAACGAAGGAATTAAAGGGATCGAATCAGTTTCAATGGCGAAATGTTTGGCAAAGAACGAATTTAAAATTTCAGCTTTGCCTGACTCCTCAGTAATGAAGGCATCGCTAGCACTAAGCAAGGGCGGAATGACTTGGTGGGACTTAGAAGATGATCTCTGACGGAAGATCTGAGCAACTTATTTAGAAGCATTCACGTCATTAATAGCTAAAGACTCTCTACGCTTATATCGCTCGAGCCTCATTTTCGAAGCTAGTTCAAACATTTCAACGATTCTTAGATGAACTGATAATGAGCTCACAGGAGGATCTTTAAATTGCTTCCGTAACTTTTTAAGTCTGTTTTTAAGAAAGTGTGGGATAGCGGTGGAATTAGCACTCGATTTGAACATCTTCCGAGGTATAAGGTCAAGAAGACCTTCTGTTACGCATTGTAATAAATTGTTGAAAAAATTTAGGTCATTATCTGAAAAAGTATTGTGCCAATCAAGAGTGCATGTAAAGTTATTAACTAATTCCTTGTTAACATAAGCAAAGTCAAAAATACTTCGTTGAACTGTTGGCTTTGCGGAAATGGCAACTGGAAGGCGACAATGGATTAATGTATGATCACTTGCAAAGAGGTCATGATAGAAATCCATAGATAAAGGGAAGGTGCCATTAGTAAAAATTAAGTCTAAAACACTATCGTTTCCGTTCGAAGAGTGAACTAATTGAGTCAGGTCTGAAAAGTAAATTGTGTCAAGCAGCTTCTGGAATTTAGGAGGAGAAGTATGTGTGTGCCAGTCAATTTCTGGCAAATTAAAATCGCCTACGATTATCTTGACATCGAAAGAAGTTTCTGCAATTTTTTCAAAGAGTTCACAAAGTTGGCTTTCATTTCCGGAGGAACAAGGAGGATTATATACACATCCGACTAAGGCTTTCCTATTTTGCGGAAGGATTACCGAAGCAAAACATAAATTTCCAGAGAAGGAGGAAATGTTCAAGTTATAAGGCGATTGTGCAAGTGATGCTCTTATGTAAAGAAGGCATCCACCGCCGCGTATTTCGGCACGGTCCTGGCGGTATAAAATGAGGCTATCTATATTAAGTGCCGAGTCTGAAATTAGAGAGTGGGCCCAAGATTCTGTAATGCACAGTACGTCTGTGTCAAACTCAACAGCTACACTTCTTAGGTGTGCCATCTTTTGCACGACAGATCTTGCGTTGAGAGAGACAATACTGAGCGTATTCCTAATATGTAGGTTCCGCTCATTGCTACTTATAAAAAAGGAAGAGCCGGAGGTGGAAAATTAAGCTGTTGGAACGAAGCAATTGGTGGAGGACAAAGTTGCTGCGGTCTAAAATTTATGGGGTAATTACTAACTAGATATGCAGCATTTGGTGGAAAAACATTTGAGGAGGACCCGGGAAGAGGAAAACTATTTTGTTGGGTTGGAAAAATAGGAGGCAAGAAAATAGGATTTTGGGAATTGTTAGCATAATATGAGGGGTAGTTTATGTTAGGTAGCGGACGTAATGGTTTCGGGAAACAGTTAACATCAGGAAAGGGCTTTATTATTTGGGGTGTCAGACTAGAAATGGGATTGGAAAATTTATCAGCAATGCAACATACTTGCATTTTGCAGTCTGATGTGTAAGAGGGCTTCACAACTGTGGCGTTAAGTTGAGAATTCAGGATAGGAATAGGTAAAGATCTCCCTGAACTCTCATCTAGCTTATTTGACCTAACTGCAAGTTCAGACCTGAGTGGCCAGGCATGGGAGCGGGGTGGATTCGATGTAATTTTATTAACTAAATCACTATTCTGAGTGCTGCGAGCCGGCTGTGCTTCAAGGACTGGCTCATCTTTACTGCTAAAATCAAGCTCCTTTATAAATTTGGGAGCCGCATTTGAACAATCCTTGCTTCGTTGGGGAATTTTAAAGAGGCTACTTTTATCCGTCTCGGTGATAATGTGATCAGTCGAAGAGCTAGATGTAACTGTGGCCGCTGTAGATAGTGGGGGATTTGGTCGACACCAGATGGAGAAACTGCTTTAGAGGTAAAAGGCATTTGAGTAGAATTCGGGGGTGGCTTTACGTTTGGTAATGGAGGAGAAACTTTTAGTTGCAGTGGAGTTTGATCTCGACTAATAAAAAGTTTATTTCCCCTGAGATATTGAGTCGAGCGCTCCAAATGGGAGAAAATAAAATCCACTTCTATCGATGAAAAGAGTTTGAAAAGAATTGGTGGATTCTTGCTCCTAGATGAAAGCCTTTTAGCTTCCGCGACCCTAAAGTTGAAGCCGCATGAATAAAGGAAATGAAAGGCAACATCTATTGGCTGTCTACTCTTAGGAACATTTTTTAATATAAAGTTGAAAATTCGTTTGTGCCTGTCTTCAGTCTCAGTACCAACCAGGTTAATGAGAGGCATGAGCTTCTCACACTGCTGAGACGTAAGCGTTGGCAACTTTCCGTCAAGAAGGGCACCAAGAACAGAAAAAAGTGATCCGTAACGAGACATAAAATTGTTAAAATCATCAAGCGCCCCTAGATCAATTTTTTTCATATGAACAATGGGTTTCAGATTAAGTTTAGTTTCCTTCAGATTTCGACGAAGGATTGCCTGAGGTTTCATGTCGAAAAAGCAATGCAAGACTTAAGTCCAAATATTTATATGGATGATAACTGCCGAAACTTCGAGGATATATGGATGAGGCTATGTATGATGAAACGATTTCTGAAAGCTGCCAATATTGGTGGACTAGACAGCACAATTTATACTAAGCAAATTTTACTCAATACCAGAACGCAAACTTGAAAAAAACGGGCAAATGACAATTTCGTAGGTGGCAAAACAGAACTATGAATAAATCTGAATTGGATAATGAGGCTATGCAGGATAAAATAGATAACAGTATAAGTCTCAATAAACTGACGATGAAAGCGGTCAGTGGAGACGGTCTATCGTTTAAAATATAATGTTAATCTATATTTTTACGCTGCAGCGATGTGAGGTCTGGCGAAACGGAGCAGCGCCATTTACGGCAGAATTCTCGAGCTATCTCCCTCCTCGACAAGATAAAATCGACTTCTATCATGGAGAAAAGGGTAACTAGGATCGGCACATTACGGCTAAGCGAGCGCAGTCGTTTAGCTTGTGCGACACCGAAACTCAAGCCACAATTTTGTAGGAACAAATGCGCTCCCTCCATAGCAGAGAAGTTGATCGGAATGTTTCGCAGTACAAAATTATGCTTGGGTTTAATTCTCTATTCAGTTTCAGAACTTATTATCCCAATAAGTTTAAAAGCTTGTTCAACTACTTTTTTCAGAAGTACTGTTTATGTCGCCATATATCAACTGATCAAGTATTTTGTCGGCTGATGGCCGGATACGACTAGCAGAGGCGTATTTTTGGACGATTGAAGGGTCACGAGGTTCTACATTTACTAAAGGGATTTTTGAGTTAACCTTATCTGCAGAAGGCAAAGAACATATGCTGGCAACTGCTATGTTTTCCGTGGCGATTCTAGCATCCGGAGACGGTAGGGAGACCGCAAGCTTTCGTCTTTTAGCAGGCGCTCTGCGGGGCATAACAGACAAGATAAGTTTTTTCGTTACAGTACAAGGATCACAACGTTGCTAACGTACAGAAAAACGCACTGAATAGCAAGTACGACTGTTATTTTACTACGAAAACTAGAAAGAGATAGTCGGGAAAGGAGTCACTACTTAGGATTTTTTTTTTACAAAATACGACTATTTTGCCAGACTTTCAAACAAAAGTGAAAAGCGACATTTAAAAGGAACTCAAGTAAAAAACAGGCATTAATTGCTTAAGAATATATAAGTAAATGCAAAGCTTCAGTTATCATGCCACATCATGCCACAAACGCGTGAGTCGTGTGATTAACGCTTGATATTTGTCGGCAGGTTGATTTGGAGGCTTATATACAACGGTGACGGTAACATTTTTGGCTTTAGGAACCAATAAATGACGCTGTAGCATCTCCAGGTCATGCTCACTTGCACATTCTTCGGCCGCATCACTAACATGTAGGGCAACTGCGCCACCTCGCCTTAGCACTTGATAACCACTCAGCTGTATTTGGGCGTCTGTGACGTCTGAGGTGAACCGCGTTTCAGTTAATACAATAACATCAGGACATATTTCGGCCTTCGTACAGTCCCATAGAAGAACTTAATTTAATGTAGGTTTTTGCATCGGATTGCTTGCCCAGCCGCGTGGTCCTTGTCAGTATGACAGACGTCCTCCACAGGAGGAGTTTATGTTGTCCAACTATCAATCCGTTCATTATTACTAGTCCCTTCTCACCTAGTTCTTTCAAGGTCGTCATCTCCGCCTTCAGCGCCCTCCATTTCCGCCTCTCTTGTACTGAGTAATCTAATTGAAAAAAGGACCGCTTTGGCTAGGGACTCCCCCAGCTGTGCGTTCAAGTAGAAGATCCCTCTGGAGTTTACTTTCTAAAACTATCTTTAAAGGTCTTTATTTAGTCGCTTGAGAGCTCGCGTTATCTATACTGTTTAGTCGTCAGAATCTTAGTCGCTTCGTTTTCTTTTATTATGTTACCCAGACACTTTTGCAAGGTCATGATATCATCATTTATTCTACATCTGGAATTATCGTTGGTTGATTCACAAAGTCCATGGACGACTATGCACTGTGATCTCTCCAGAGAACCTCCGTCCGGGGAGTTTTGTTGGATACTTGGTCTGACCTATGCTGAGGCCTCCCCAACTTGGGCTTCACGCTATTTGCATGAAGATTCGTGCGACTATGTACTTCCACTCCCACTTTCGGTTCATTTTTATTTAGTCTTGTGTTGTTCGACGCTCCCCCAACATTAGGCTCAGGAGGTGCACATACTGTCTGGGGACTGTTTTTCTGTTTTGTCGGTCCATCTTTAGCATTTTCATGCTGGACCCTCGGTTTCCTTTCTGGCGAGTCTGACACCTTCTCCTTCGGAATTTTACGACCGTTTTCTATAGTCTTTTCTGTCGACTTTTTCCCATTCTTTACTGATTTTCGAGGCTTCAAGTCACCACCGATAACTGAGGTCGGACACTGCTTATATAGGGTGTCTCGCTCTGTACCCTTCGTTATCCTGTGCGTAGGTTCTGCCAACTTATCATCTGTCATGAAGGTCTACTGAAAAAATTCTTCATTTTACAACTTCCTTTAGTTGATTTAACTTGGAGGCTAGCTTTTGAGGACCGCTGAAATAGGTTCCCATATACGTCGATCGTAGCCAATTTGTAGGGCTTTTAGAGCGCATGTCTTCGCGTGCTGCGGTGGCGTGGGAGTCTGCGTCGTAATCTTATGTCGGCGGGAACCCAGGTTCGACCCCACGGTGCGCGACGCTTTGTACTTCTACTTCGTAATTCGCCATTTTGCGGTACTATAGTAAACCCAACAAAAAACCTTTCAGGGGAGCTTTTTGCCTTATATGTGCGACAAAATGCCTTTGGCGTCGTTCTGGTCGTTGAAAGTGTCCATATAAGGTGAATGTCTTCGTCTTAAAGAGGATCGTCGAGAAAATGCAGAAAATAGCTGTTCAGTTCTAGGGATATATCGAGTTCGCTCGAAGTATGATGCATTCAACAAATAAGATTAGTAGAGTAACTCAGCCAATGCAGTAAATGTTACGGATGTTTTGGTGGAAAGATAATCCGGATTTCTTGGCTGACAAACAGCAGAAATAAGGAATGGCTGAAGTCCGCATCCTGTAAATCAGCCTTTTTCGTCCTGACCCTGTACGGGTGATTGCACAGGCAATTCACGTTCGTAAACTTGGTGAAATCTTCAGATTTTATCAGGCAAACATGTCCGCGGATAATGTGGAATGTCCACAACAGGTTGCATCTCATTTGTCTATAGGATAAGCGGAACAAATTTAGTTGGACCAGTCTTTCTGGATACGACAAAATCCTAAGACAGTCCACCATTTTTGTTGCCCATCGTCGCACCCGCTCAATGGCATCATTGTCTCTCTTCATTCAGGGCATCCATGCTGGCATTCTGTATTCTAAGTGCGGTCTGGCGGACGTACCAAATATCTGCGCGAAGAGTTCGGGCGGAAAGAATATGAGAGCACGCCTAGTCCAGTGTATGGTGCTGATTGCTTTTTGGATGGCTCTTTTGCAGTGTTTGGAGGACAACAAGTTTGAACTTGTCCAGGCGCCTAGGTCCTTGTGCTTATCCACCTCTTTTAATGGAACCCCATCTATAGTGTACTGGTATAATGGGAAACGCCTCCGACCAGACTTCAAGCGCAAGAATACATATTTGTATACACTAAACGTTAGAAACCATTTGCTGGACTTTCCAACCAGCTTATCAACGTCTTGCGGTTTCTGCACGTCGTTGGCATAGCTGATTTTTTTCAAGATTTTTATGTCATCTACAAACATAAGACAAACATTGTAGTCAAGGTCTTCGGTACAGTCAAAGATATATGTAGACAAGGAGGAGAGGTCCCAAGACCGAACCCTGTAGAATACTGCTTTCTACTGGAACCTATTCGGATGCTGTGGTACCAACAATTAATATTTTTAGCCTACTTTACAGGGAAATTTTAATCCATATAAAGGCTGCTCTGTATTCCCTACTGTCAAATCTTCTGTAGGAGTCATCCAGGAAGCACGCTATTCAACGCCTTTTTGGAGTCGAAGAAGATGACAGAAACTGGTCGGTCTCGGTTTGTGGCTTTTGCCCATTTTTTCTGCGAGCGAAGGCTACTCGTAAGACATGAGTGACTTCGGCGAAATCCGTGCCGAGCAGCACATACTCCTTTCTTCTGTCCCAGATGCGTCATTAAGTATCCCTTAATAAGTCTTTCAATGACCTTGCACAATATGCAGGTTAAACTAATAGGACGGTAATTTCCGGACTCGAGTCTGGATCCTCCTTTGTAGATTGAGGAAACAAGGGCAGTTTTCCGCTCCTCTGGCAATCCACTCTCTTTCATGGGCTATCGAAATATCATAGACATCAGCTCATACAGTACGGCAACCAATTCTCAGGGGGCAAATGGATGACTTTTTCTGGACAGGGTGACTTGGCAGACTTAAATCGGCGTAGTTCTGTTCTTGTCGATGTAGAGGGGAAGTAAAATTATTTAGCGCAAAGGCTGCAAGCTCTTTTTGTTGTTTTGCGTAGGAGAGAGGAGAAGGATTAGTTACATGAGTGAATACCGACCGAAGGAGGCTGAAGAAGGCTGATAGATTCATTTAGTCATCCGTCATCATTGCTCCGTTTTGGGATCTCAGCGCCGGAGTCGGTCCACAGTTTCTTTTGCTACCAAGTATGTAACCGCATAGGATCGCAGGATGCTCCAAAGACTTCTGCAGCATGCATAGGTCATAGTTCCTTAGAAGTCTATTAGAATAGGTTTATTGTAGCACCCCATGGGAACTGTCAGTCTCCTTTGAACTCAGGAAAAAAATCTAAAACAAACTCATCCATTTCGACTGCACTTTGACTTCATTTGTTTTGGGTGTCTGTTTAGCTAATAAAGAGCGGCTGAGAGTTCGTTTTAACTTTAAAAAAAACCTGAGTTCCAGGGGAAAATAACTGCAAAAGTTTTAAAAAAGGACGATATGTACAATATAAAAACTGAAGTGTGCAGTTTGGTAGTTTCTGGGAGGACATTAATAGTATGTCCTTTACGGAAATTTAAGAACTTTGATATCGGCCTGACCTTGAGATTATTTTCCAGTAGAGTAAATTTGGGTGTTTTCTGTTGTAGCGACCGGGCGAGTAGCGGATGTCGGATAACGGGTAATAAAGGAAGGGGATGATGCTAACTTGAACCCAGAGGGGACAGTCGATTGGAAGATCCGGTCTAAAAGACCTTGTACTTCAGTGTGGACGGGATCGGGATGAACAGGCGTACGGGACATAGTATAAGCAGTACATGTGATAAAAAGATATAAGTTTATTCGAGCATACAAAAGTTGAAAACTAATAAACGAGCCTACGGACGAACGAAGAATACAATGGAACGACCTATCGGGAGGGGTTTGTAGTTATTTGTCGGCCCGTGGCTTCAGAAGCTCAGTACATTAAAACACTCAAGGTCGGGTCCCTGGTCAGACCTCCGACTGTTACACTAGTTGGTGGTTGTCAGTCTATCTGGCTAGCTGTAAAGGGGCGGTCGCGCATTTCCTTCCTGTTTTTCAGGAGGCTTGCCATAATTGTCCGGACTAAGAGCTGGAAAAGATGAATCAGGAGTAAGGAATAAGCAACATTTAATGGTAAGTCACAATCAAATCTGTCAAAATAATATTTAATCATTTATCATATTGTTCTTGTGAATGTAGCATTATAGAAGTACTGGTCGACTGTTTACCATGATCTAATATAATTATATATATGTTTAATATGGCCTTAATATAGACCTACGTACAACTAATATGCAGGGTTTTATCGAAAGGGATGTTATTATTAGCTACTTAAGGGATATTTAGTGTCAGGTGACATAGGTGATGGAAACGAAAAAGGGAAGTAAGAAAGAATATCACTAACTGTTCTGTGTTTATCATTGATGCTGTTTTTCATAAATTTGATTGCTTTTAGTGCTATGTTCCGGTATTATTCAAGCGGCTGGCATCATCAGAGCCCGTTCGGACCGAATTCTTTATCAAAGAATTGACTTGAAAAGTGCCCTATTTTGTTCAAAAATGAATGTGTATTGTTATTTGAAAGGAATTTTTTAGTTTTTATTTTAAACTCGATTACGGTTCGACTTTTCCGGATAGCACTTGGAAGAGCATTCCAGATAGTGGCAGTTCTCATGGAGTAGAAATTTGACCGTCGGGACTTTGTGAATTTGGAGATCCTTATAATATCTTAGTTATTTCTGGTGTTTCTGGGGGCGTTTTGGTTTGTTAGTAAATTCATTTTGAGAATATCTCGGTCATGGGTGACGTTGAATAGGAAGGTTAGACCATTTTGAAGTCTTCTGATCTAGAGGGTTCGAAGACCGTATTTATGACATAGTTCTAAGTATGAACCCTGGGTGCCATCACTTCTGGACAAAGATCCAGTAAAACGTCTCTGAATGCCTTCTAGTTTCTTTCGGCCGTCTGAGGGCAGTATGCCGAAGAAAACTGAGCAATAATCTAGGGGAGGTAAAACGTACATTTTGAAAAGTCGTATTCTTAGTATATTTAAGGTGAAGTTTTTACATATGAATCCACACAGGCGAGTGGCTTTCGTGATATTTGTTAGATGTGCGGAGATAAATCAAGCGTATTTGTATAGCTGAGACCTTAATCTTTTACCGATGGGGCCTCCGTTATTTCATTATCCTCGAATATTATGGGGGGGAAGTTCTTGTGGGCCAAAGATCGGCAGATGGCATTCTTCGGGTGAAAAGGGCATCTGTCATTAAGTACTCCATTCTCTGAGTTTTTGAGACCTGTTCCAATTGTTCCTTGAATATTGACTACTGTATCCCCGTTATATGCATATGCAAGTTTAAGGTCGCCCGCATATAAAAACGTCTTAGCTGATACTGCTATGGACGATAAGTCGTTCCTCTGTCGTTTGTAATCCTGCAAATGTTCGGGACTCTCCATTAGTTGAAAACGTCTCCACACTTTATTTCTTCTCTTGAAAGCGACCGGTAGTTTCTGGTTTATCCACGGCGGGCGGTTGTTTGTTTTATTCCGTCTGAGTGGACAGTTAAGACCAATGATTCTTTTAACCAACGAGCTGAACGTGCTACAGCATTCGTGAACTGTTCCCTGCAATGTGGTTGACCACGGTATTGCTGAGACTTGTATTCTGATATTGGAAGGATCTCCCTTCCATATATTTGTTTCCAATCGTTCTGGCGAGCTAGGTTGAGAGAGCATGGAGTACTTGAGGAGCATTGCAATATGATCATTACCACCAATTGGTGGGAGATCTATTATATCCAGCGCACTCCCCACCTAGAGTTGACACCAGGTCAGGACAGTTTGAACGCTGTTCCTCCCTTACACGTGTTCAGAGAGTTAAATTCTAGAAAAGTAGTTTATTCGCTATTACTTCGAGCAAATTATGCCCGAATGTATCGGATGGACCCAGAACCGTTGAAGCATGCCAGCTGATATTGGTAACGTTAGACCTCAGCAACAAGCACATCCTCGTTTGAGCAGGTGTTGTTCATTTCCATAAGGAGAAGGCTATCGTTTTCGGCAATTTGGTTTGGAGTACGTTATGCGACTTCAAACGCCAGTGGTCGGGCGTATTTAGTGGAGATATTCAGAGACAAAACTTTTACTTCTGCTGTGGTTGGACATTGCTCAAGGGTCGCGGTTAAATTGTAGCTCACATAGACAGCGATCAATCCTACTTTATTTTAATCGTCTCTTCTAAATAATTGACAAACTCTGAGGGATACTTCACGTTCTCCAGTAGCTTTAGAAAACCGAGTTTCTGTCAAGTCTATGGTATCTGGCGTGTGCTCTTCGACCAAAGTCAGGAGTTCATCCATCTTGTTAAATGGGCTCTATGCACTCGAATACATCACTTTCAGTGTCCGACTTCTCGGTGGGGACCAGCCCTAATCACAAAGGGTAATGGCCACAAAAAAGATGGTTTCATCTGCGTTATCTTCCCTTCCCTTATTTTCAGCTATTTCTTCCCCTCCCTCAGTTCATGTCTTTTTCTTGGCTTTTACTGCGGTTGAAAAAGACGCCTCACTATGCGAATGGCGACGAGCCATTTTCTCATCAAGGAGACGTAGGGCCTGGACTTCATTTTCAAGAATACTTTTAAGAGGCCTTGGTGATGACAGCCCGCGCGATGCATTCGCGTCTGATAGACGGAAAGCTTTGTGAACCACAACGCATCCTCCATCCTGAAGGAGGGCATTTGATTATGCTCGAAAGAGGTTGACATCGTGTTCGACCCCTTTATTTGAAATCAAAGTAGTGGACTCCGGAGCTTTCTTTATGACGACATCTTGTTCTCGGTCAAGATGTCTGCTTTGTGACTCAGGCATACGGTTTATGACAATACCTTTACTGTGATCAAATTGAAGGCCTTGGCGTTTATTTTTATACACAGAATCAACATTACGCCGACTTCTGTTGTCGTCATCGTTCGAGCCATGGACAGTTGTCATAGGGCAGCAACCATAGGGTTTCTTATGCACCGAGGCTTCTTCAGCATACGATACCTCTTCGACAGGGCGGCATTTTGTTGCCTTATGTGGAGACTCTGATCTACAAGACTGACACCCTGGCCCACTTTGTCTTTCCGTAATGCTCTGGAACGTTTATTCATTTTCTGAGATCACTTTCGGTCGACATTTTCTTGCAGTAGAGGACGGTTCTCAGTTATGATCAGTTCCTTAAACGAGTTACTTTCTTTCTGAGCCTCTGATGCAGTTCGTGAAGCCGTAGTTGAATATGTCCGATCTATTTTCTGAAGTTCTGACATCGCCGACTTTCTTTTCTCGGACGAATTGCAAGGAAGTTTTATTAACTTCTCCATTTCCAAGACTTTCTGAAGAAGTCTGAAGCGCGTTGCACAGGTTTCCTCTTTGTAGCTGACATCTATGTAAGTTATAAAACTCTTTGCTCGTCTGACTGGAGGTAATATGATATCAGGGAGTCCAATATTGTGTTTGTTTATACAATGTTTATTGCTTATTCCATTGGTCTTTTTCAGCTCATCTGCTGCACGTCAGTGGTCCAGTGGTAACGACACTAGCCCCGTCACTCTGGTACTCAAGACCGATTCCAACTCCAGGTAAAGTTTCTGCGCAATGTTCTGAGGGCATTTGTTCGATTATCATCATTAAGCAAACAAAATGAAGAGCTTTTAATGTGTGGGAGGAGCCAATTAACCAAACAAACGATATAAAATAAATAGCAAACGACCCAGCCGTTCTCGGATTTGGGGATTCTCGCGGTGCTGTTAACAGAAGAATGATCCGAAGAAGATTGTTTTTTTTTTCAGTGAAGGCCCTCTTGCAGTTCTGTGATGATCGAGGTATTGCTGATACGAATCAGTTTCCTACTCCAAACGGGCCGCCGGAACTTGTTGTTAGGCCAGATGCATTATTTATCATTGTGTTACTTCCAGAGGTTTTGGTAATGCTGCCTCGAAAGGATGAAGAGATAAGGGAGGTAATTAAATTATTTTGGCAGATGAAATGCTATCACAACTACGGAGATGACAGCTGATGAATTACTACTGCCTATAATGATTTACCAGACGCAAATGCACTAAAGTGCTTCGCTCGTAAATTGTCATGTGGGGCATTTATGTGGTTGGAGCCGCATACTTTAATGCGGTTATTTTCGTTCATTTAATTGATTTGAGGCATAGAAAGCCTTTGATTAAAGTACGATAAATGACATATCTGTATTATCGAGGGTAAGCAGGCAAAGATCAGGAGAAATGGGATGTTTCCTAACATACAAGTAAGCTGATACGTTATTTATTACGCATTTCAAAGCCACGTGTTTTCAATCGTCGTGCTTTAAGGTGGCAATAAAAGTGGGCAGGAAATATTTGAAGTTAATCCTTCCAAAAACGGAAGACGAATTGCATCCACGATAATTAGGTGGATTCAGGTATTCGAAATTTAATTATCTTCAAAAATAAGGTGTCAACAAAGCTTTAAGAATTCCTTTTTGCAAATTAGTGGCTTCTTCCATAAAATGCAGAACTGAACTGTTTCAATAGTAGTTTCTTTCTCACGCCGAGAATAAATTGACGCATACAAATACATATTGAGTACTCGTAACATGCTGTCACCTTTCTATGTATTGCCATGCGACAAAAATATCGGGGCACTTCCTGTCGAAAGACGACTTTGAACGCGCACAAGAATTAGCGGTGGCGGAGCTGCTGCATGGGTCGTTTGTTTGCATTTCTAATGTCAGCCAGGTTAATCTGTGAGGAATTACTTATAACAGAACAGGGTTAAGAATTAGGCAACTACGCGGCCATGCATTCAAAGTCGGGAATGAGCGCACACGTTTAGACCGACGAAAATTTTCATTCAGCCAGCGGGTTGTCAGGCCGTGGAACTCGCTTCCAAGCGAGATGGTGACGGCTGACACAGTTTGTGTGTTTAAAAGAAAATTTGCTCGTCTAGCTTTCGCCAGGAATCGGCTTGTACAGCATGACTATGCACAGCCAGTTTTGTAAAATCTGTCATATACAATCTTCCGCACTAATTTACAGTGACCCCATGCACTACCTTATGATTACGATTGAACTGTGACCCAATCACATTTTAAGTGCCTGCAATTTTATTTTATTTTTGAGTATGAATCTGCGAAAGCACTGTACATAAATAGGGTCATCAAGGGCTCTGCCTGTAACCCTTCAATATACATACATATACATATACATAAACTAACAGGGATTATAGTCTATTTGAAGAAGTGCGTAGGCGAGCCAGAAAGTCAGTTAGAGGTCGCGCTGCACCGCCATACGACATCCGTCCAAAGAACCTTAATTTCTATCCCCTGAGTCATTTGTTCGGAGACTCTGTAAAGGCTTTCGATATCGTTCGCAGTCTGGACTGCGCCCTCTCGTGTGCTGAGTTTTACCAACTCGCTGCTGTACTTAACCTGCAGGCGCATGCTTTCAAACGACGTGCATCCCAAGGAAGATTGAATGTGAGAAAGTATATTCTTTCAACCGTGTCGTGGAGTTTGGAAATAACCTACTCGAGGCGGTAATAAAGTTACAGTCTGTGGAGATATTCAGGCGTCGGCTTGACAGACACATGCTGCGGCATCAAGCGGATTACACGGCCATGTAAACGTAAATCCAGCGAACTATGTGCATCTTGGTCTACATTCACTCGACGCTATAATTTCTTAACACCATTGCTAATTCTTCTGATTTTTATATGACGAATAAGGAGTTTAATGATGTAGGTCTATTTTCTTTGAATATGCTGAACGCTAGAAATCGCAAACGATGCCTTCGCCTGCATCTAATTCATTGACGTCAAATGGGCATTGTAATGTTGTAAGACAATATCCCTGCCCACTGATCAAAAGAAGTACGGTTCTAATTTGGATTACGACTAAAACATATTTTTTTCAGATCAGAGTCAGTCATTACACTTGCGAAGCATGTTAATTCCTGTCGACAGTCCTACACGCAGTTCCATCTAAATTCACTTTGCGCTTATTAAAGAAATCTTGATCATGTTAAGAAAAAATTTTTAATGTAGGAAAAGCTGGATTTTGTGTTTACTAGTCGCATTGGCTAAACCAACAAAAACAACTTAGTAGTCTGTATGCCCTCCCGAATTACAGCAATTTTAAAAGCAAAAGGACAATCAACGAGGTATTAAAACATTGCTTTTGTTGTTTTTCACTATTTTGTCGCCGTAACATAGTTTCCTGATCTGCTGTTAGTTGTACTACGCTCTAGATAATTGACTTGCCATACAGTCATTTTTTGATTTGATTGTTTACGATAAAACGAATTATATCCTAGGCAATAAATAATCTATATATATAAAAATGGAAGGGTTTTCTTCTGTTATATGTAATCTCCGAAAGTACTGGACGGATTGCGCTGAAATTTGGACACAACACAACCAGCGCATAGGGCTGGGTTGTTGTCTGTTCAATTTTGTAATTATTCCGATGGTACGCCTGTGATGGGTAGAAAACCGGATTTTTCCCGACATAACAACGTCACCTGCTGGGGCCACTTGACCTACATTCGCGCGGACACATGTGCGCCCAGACTGCGGCCATTTTACCGACATTCTCTCTAAAGCACGTGCTCCGCCCGACAGCCGCGCTCACCCCACCACCCACCCTGCAGGCACTTGAGCAGGCCCTCCACCCACTCTGGGCCGATGCAATATGGGTCGCCAGAGCAAACCACCCCTGGGGCAAAAAACATGCAACACTCGGACGCCACTTAAAATTGTGACACAGCCCACATAATAGGGACGTCACCGCTGCCTCGGGGATTCTCGGGGGTGAGGACTGGATGCAGTTAACACCAGACCCTCCCCCCCCGCACAACCCACATAAGTGGACTGTCGCCCAATGTCAGCTCAGTATTGTGCAGCTCGGCTTGCGGAAGCCCTGTTGCGGTCACGGCTACCGCGTTTTGCAGCTTCAGGCCTGCTTAGTTCACAACAGGATGAACACAGCCAGGTGGGAGTGGCCAAATGGCGCCAGCGAAGAACAGCAGACCAGCGTCCAACACGCCTCCGTGCTCAGCATTCACGCTGCGTGATGCTGTTGTGAACGACGGTACGACAACAACCGTTGGAAGACTAATGATTTTAGGGTAAGGTGATACCATATATACCGGCAGTCGGAGACCGATTCTAATGCAACATTCATTTACTTATCGGGATGGTACCGTTGGATATCACTTCAACGTTAAGATGATAAATCCGGTCAGTGACGGGGTAACGCGCATGAAATGCAGCGCAATGAACCACGGTAAGCGGCGGTAATACAGATAACGTCGTAAGACTAACGCTTTTGTCGTCCACATACACAGAGAGTCTACGCCATATGTTAGAGTACGCTCGAGGCGCAATGGCTTATGTTTGTCAGTACGGGGCATCCAGACCTACTCATTACATTCACATGCAATCCAGCTTGGGGGATGTTTATCAGCTCTTACTTCCTGGGCTATCGCCGGTGAATAGGTATGACATCACAGCACGTGTTTTCAGGAAGAAACTGCAATCGCTGATGAACTTCATGGTGAAACACGAGGTGTTTGGGTCTGTGCGCTGCTGAATGTATTAGGTGGAACGGCAAACGAGGGGACTGCCCCATGCACATGTCCTGATCTGGCTCTATAACAGGATCGCTTCCAACGAAATCGACGACGCAGTATGCGCCGAATTACCTGATATCGACGTCGACAATGATTTGCATGAGGTTGTGGCGAAGAATATGATACATGGACCTGAATCCCAATTCCCCAACCGCCCCCCTCCCCCGGCATGACAGACTGAAGTCCCTTATGCCGAAAATGATCAGCGGAAGACATCGGCAAATTGGCAACCGTACGAATGCGAATCGGTGACTTAGAAGTCGGTAACCGCTGGGTTGTTTCGTATACGCCTTTGCTCTTAAAAGCAAACGCAGCTCACATAAATGTGGAACGCTGCAATTTTGGGAAATGAATTAGGTACATTTGTAAATACGTGAATAAAGGCAGCGACATGGCCGTTTGCGGCCTGCAAAACGAAAGGAGATAAAGGGATGCGGACATAAAATACAATGAAATCGCACAGTATCGGGCTGGGAGATGCGTCAACGGCAAGAAATAAATGTGGCGAATTCTTTCATTCCCCATCTATGAGCGAAGTCCAGGTGTTGTTCGCTCGCTGCACAGTTAGAGAATGGGCAATGCGTTTACTTTACCCATGCAAACGCGCAACAGTTTGCCTTAGGTCAACTGGCAACAAAATTAACTGCGTTCTGCACGCTAAGCCAAAGCGACGCGTTTGCGAAAACACTGCCGCATTCGGAAGTGCTTACGCATTACACAGGGAATGTGTGTAGAAAATCATCCGAACAAAGCAAACGAGGAGAGCGAGTGGACGGACACCCCCGCATACTCAAAGGAACTGCGATAGGCAGACTGCATACCGTGCATCCCAATCTTACTTCGCATGGTGTTGATGAATGTGCCACGTCCAACGTCTTTCCAGCGATTGAAATCTGTCAACGGCGCTATGCATGCCACTTTCAGCAGTGCGTGTCAGGCTCTTCAGTTACTGGAGAACGATCAACAGTGGGACGTATGTATTAATGACGCCTGCAACACGTCCCATCCACATCAAATCCATGCATTGTTTGCAGTCATATTCACCGCATTCTCTCCTCATCTCTAACAGATTTACCGGAGAAATATAATTCGCACATGGCTGAAGATACCTTCCGTTAACTAGGCAAGGAAAATTCAAATGTGGCTTTCACAGCAGGCGTTAATATTGATTGAGGATATGTATGCAGAAATCGCTAACAAAGTTCTTAATCAACTGGGAATGTCACCGCGAACCCAATCTGCTGCTGCTTCGTTTGATGTGAATTGGCGCCATAAGCAAAATGAAACACGGTTCAACTTCTGCCATGCTTGCAATCAAACATTCACAAACTAAGACTGGAGCAGAATGACATTTACGATAAAATACTGCGGAATGTCAGTAACGGGGTTGGAGGAATCATCTTCCTAGATGCGCCAGGAGGGACTGGCAAAACGTTCCTACTACGAGCGACTGTGACGGCAATTCGATCCAAATAAATGACAAAGCCCTAGCACTTGCATCCCCGGGAATAGTGGCAACTCTGCTACCTTGCAGAAAACCCGTTCATTCAGCTTCGAAATTGCCTTTGGATTGGCAATTCATTGAAACTCCCGCGTGTAACAATGCATGGGAAAAGTACTGCAGAAATGCAAATCTATTGTTTGGGATGAATGCACAGTAGCGCAAAAAAACGCTCGAGGCCGATGATCGAACACTGCAGGATGTGCGAGGAAACAGCAGACCATTTTCGATGCACTGCTACTGCTTGCAGGAGACTTCAGGCACACACTGCCTGTAATTCCTCGATCGTCACCGGTGAGCGAAATAAATGCCAGCCGTCACCACTTACTCCGGAATTCTCGAGCGCGACTGGGTGCAGCAAACAATTGCCCTGCCTTCGACAGTGGCTAGAAGGACAATCCTGGGTTTCGCACACAATACGTACCGCCAACCGGTGGCCCTTACATTTTTCTTAATTGGCAACGTGCTCCTTCATCTTTCCCTTATTTCCCAATTCATCAGATTGAGCCACAGCAACGCGTGGCGGGGTCCGGCTAGTGATTTATAAACTAAACGATAGGTTCTTCTGAAGATCTGTCGTTTCCGTGATGCAGTGTAAATTTCGGCGACATGAACTTGGGAGTGGTGGGAAACAGGACAGCAGACGTGCGGAAAATGGCGGGAAATAAAAAAGGAAAACCCACGGCGTAAAAGGCGACAGCTAAGGGAGACCTGAACTTCTAACAGTGCGAAAAGTTGATAAAAACCCAGTCTACAGAGCCTAGACCGAAGGAATTTTTATTAGCCCACTAAATCTTTTTCAACTTCCGAGGATATAGGCTCACTAAATTGAAGTAAATCCTCTAGAACAAAGTTCTTCGGGCTTGGTTCGAAAGTTTATACATGAACATTCGAGCTGGAATCCACAAGTAACTTCGAAATAACCGCGCAGTCTTCACAAATTGCCTGCATGTAGTCAGCACTATACAAATACTTGGTGGTTTGCCACTTAGCAGCCCCTCATATGTACTAAATGAGACAATCTATTTATTTATTGTATGAATGGATTTCACCTCCAACGTTCGTATAAAACGTTCCAACCGGAACTGAAATTTCGTTCTGAAGGCTTAACTTCGCACAATTATTTTCCTCGAAATTAAGCAGTGAAGCAGGAATTCTAAAGTTTTTGTACAAGAAGGCACACAGGTAATGCTGAGGGCTCGACTGATGAGCTGAACCCTATGTACATACAAACATCATGCAGTGGCACAAGATCGGCGGAACATGCGTGTGTGAGCGTTTAGCTTTCGCTTGTGCAGCCAGTAAGCCACGCCGCCTAGTATTGGCATATACATGTTAGTCTGAGCAAGATGTAATAAGATGTATCTAATAAGAAATTGCGTGATAGTTTTCTTTGCATATTTTTTCATATTTTTTATTTTTGTCTTTTTCGACATGATTTGTTCAACAGACAAAAAGTGCTCATCAATGTCCATGAATAAGAAAGAAAAGCATAAGGCAGAGTTTTAATTTAATCCCAGAAAGCTAAAAGTAGCGAGAGAAATATGCTAAAGTAAATCACAGTTGGTGTGGAATTCTTTGTAGATCGAGGTACGCGTATAAGTCAAAACAAACTTCGGCGTGTATGCGGTACTAGTGATAGAATAAGGTAATAATGAAAAACGTACAAACCTCAACAATGGATACCCTGGACAAAGAATTCCTTTGTTACTGTTCGAGCAAATCGAATTTCCAGCTCAAGGTCAGAATACAAAAAGTAGTTAATTAGGAGGACGCCGATCACGCTCGAAAGGGGGTTACAGAAGGGGGTAAGGGGAATGTCAACAGGGGCCAAATGTGTAAGCATTTGCGAGAAGGGCGTGGAGACTTCCAAGCATTGGTCAGCTAGATACAACACCGCCCGCCAATTTTCCACGTTGAACTCTTGAGAACAACCTACGTGTTTGGAGGTATACGGCTGCTCTGACGCTCAAGTGGAGAAATCTTTCGAACGTCGCTTTTTAAGAAACCGCCCGTCGTTCTAATATATGCTATTCTAACGAGGCCGTCGCGACTCCTTTCGCACGTACCTATAACTCGCAAAGACCAGTTCTCACGAGGTGTGCGCTCCCCAGAAACTAAAACAGCATCCCCCTGGTTTCAGTTCAGCGGCTTCTGTTGTCCATTTTGTTATTTTCTGGAGACTTGGGAGGTATTCTTTTACCCATCGTCTCCAGAACACGCCAGGGAGGTAGTGTACTTGTTTCCATCCAACGTGGTACCATGCCACCAATTCGTCACCGCAAGGCAACACTGGATAGTTCCTCATCAACAATAAGCTATTCGATGTAAGCGGTTCCAAGTCGTTGCTGTCTGATGTTAGCGGGACAAGCGGTCTATTATTTTATATATGTTCCGCCTGCACGAAGAGGGTGCCGAGCTGTTCGTTTGTTAGGGACTGCTCCTTACAGAGTGCAAGAAGAATCCGTCGCAAAGACCTGATCATGCGTTCCCAGATACCTCCCCGATGGCTGGCAGCGGGTAGGTTAAAATGCCACTGTATCTCTAGAGTTAGCAGTTGGTCGGACACTCTTTTGGTCCCGATTGTGTAAGTCTTTTTGGAGTTCCACTACCGCTCCAACAAAATTATTTCCGTTGTCACTGTAGATGTCAGTGGGACGTCCGCGTCTACTCACGAATCTCATCAGACACTGAACAAAAGAATAAGTGGTCAGGCTGGCGGCTATCTCATGGCTCTAACTGTTTTACTGAAACAACGACTACTAATAAAAACGTTCTTACAAAAGCCAGACTGGACGTCTTTCATCAGCTGTCCCTGTCCTTCGAAGGCACTTGGTTTGTCTAGTCCGAGAGAATGATCCGTACCGTCCAATTCTTCCTTCATGGAACGCGTCTGCATTTGATGAAATTAATTTTTTCCGATTCATCGTACGCTGCTGAGTACTGTAAAATTCTTTGCAAATTGAGTTACACGTATAAGCCAAAACAAACTTCGGTGTGTATGCGGTACGAGTGATAGAATAAGGTAATAATGAAAAACGTACAAACCTCAACAATAGATACCCTAGACAAAGAATTCCTTCGTTACTGTTCGAGCGAATCGAATTTACAGCTCAAGGTCAGAATACAAAAAGTAGTTAATTAGGAGAACGCCGATCACGCTCGAAAGAGGGTTGCAGAAGGGGGTAAGGGGAATGTCAACAGGGGCCAAATGTGGAAGCACTTGCGAGGAGGGCGGGCAGAATTCCAAGCGTTGACCAGCTGGATAAAACAGTTGACTTTAATTTTGTTAGAGTAGATAAAAATTTAGATTATGACCTTAGTTTAAAAGTAAGTGCTTAATGGCAGAACATGTAGCCCAGGGGTACCTTGAAGTACCATAGATTAGGGTAGTTTTTCAGGGCTGAAACTCACCAAAAGACATTAAGTGACAGAGGATTCCGTCACCCATTTTCGGCCCTATTTAGATGTATCTGCTGACAACGTAGAAGTTGGCACACACACACAAACACGGGTAATAAGCACCTTCTGTCGATTCCTGTTCCGTGAGAATGCGGAGTGCATCACGCCGAACGCACATATTGAGGATATTTATAGTCCCATCTGGAGTAGAGAGTGTTCTGTCGTGTCATCCCAGTGTCGTAGATATTCCAGTCTCCCTAATCTTCCTCGGTAATAACACACTGCCTATATCATGCGCTGCTGCGCGGCTGCTTGTTGAGCTAGAGTAAGAGCCCGTAAGACACAACAGAACGAGTGAGTTCCGTAAGAACGATCGGTAAGAGCCCCCTACCATTGTATATTCCCGATCGAAACCGATAGGGCAACGGGCTCGTGGTCCTGTGGTTAGAGGCGTGGACTTCTAACTAACAGGCCGCGAGTTTAAGCCTCGGGTGTTCAACACTTCGTGGTTGGTTATGACTGGCTGACGACGGCTAATAAGCCAGAAATGGCCATTCCAGTCTCCCTTGTCTTTGTCGGTAATAACATACTGCTGGTCGTGTCTGTCAGACCACCGGTGGGGAGTGTAGCCCTGGGGGCAACCGCGGGGAGGTAAGTGGGGATGCTGAATTTGGGCGAGCGAGAACACAAGACAAAAACTGCAGACACGAAGTTCAGCAAATGAGAATGGAAGGCGAACCGGCATCTTCCTGACACTCCATTGCACCGTCCACATCCTGGGTCCGCGTCCAAGTGTCCTCCACTTCAGTCAAACACCCAGTTCAGCCCGTGGTACGTTGTATGGAAACAACAGACAAAATTGACTGACTTCATTCCAGGGTACACCGGAGAGTAGGAGATGTAATATACCAACTTGGGGACATCCGCACAACGAAAACTAGCCGCATCTAACTGCTGACGAAGTACCAATGCCGCAGCATCTGAAACCAACTAGGTACCTTAAAGAAAATTCCTTGTAATAAGGTCCTCATGGGAAAATGGGGACATCAGGAAAATCTTTCGTTTAACAATTGATGGACGGGGGACATTTACACGCCATGGGATGGTTTACTCAGGTGGTTAAAACGTTGACTGTTCCGAAGACCTGTCTTTGTGTTCGTGAGTTTGAATCGCAGACAGGCCTCAGAGTTTTTCCCAATTGAATTGTTCCAACCCCCATGGTTTGTTCGTACATTGCACCCAATATAATTTCCCGAATAGAATACTCAGGGAATTACGCCTATATTTCTTAATAAACTGAGCTGAAATGAAGGAAAATAATTTGTGGGGTTAAGTTTTCAAAGCGTTTGGTTTCTGATTCTTTATTTGTGCATTTTATGTGCAGTCTAATTCTCTGCTAACTTTGGCCATAGCTGTTCTCTGTATTCTGTATGACCTCCCTATGTCGTACTCTCTTTAAAGCCGGTGTGGCTCATCTTGCGTTGTAATGCCTGCTGTACTGCCTTATGGCACATTGTTCGGACGCAACGTGACTGCCGACATTCAGAGGAACAAGTGTTCATAGGTTGAAGTCTATGGGCTTTAACTACATCGCGGAATATAAGTATTGAACTTTTGTTAGGTCTAAATGTTCAGCGTCTAATGGAGTCAGAATGTAACACCCCACGAATTGGTTGAGTGGAGTAGCGCTTCTTGCGCGGGCCTAGGATTGCAGTGGTGTAACAGACCACAGGTTCGACAGGGTTGTTTGAATGAGCAGAAGTCTCTTTTGGCGCGGATCCCGGTTTGGTCCGGTGCAATCGTCTGTAGAGGACAGGAAATTTTAATTAAGATTGTTTAAGTTTTTTTTGTTAACGCCTCCCTGAGCGACACGCCGCTTCGTTCGAAACAAGTCCTAGCAGCAAAATGGGCTCTGAACGATCTGGCACAGAACCCGTTTCACGAGCAATGGGAGCTTTATTGGAGATCTGACATGGTCATTGATTCGAGCTCGCTCAGATCTCACTAAAGCGATCCTGGCATGAGCTCGAAAACCGGACTTGAGAGTTCGTTCCGAGTATGACCTCCGCTCCAAAAAACGAGCTCCACCGCTTAGCCAACAAGGGGTCTCCCTCCCTTCTACTGTCCCATCCCCTTTCATTTCCCCAAATATGAACCATTAAAGTAATCAAAGGAACATATATCAGGATAAAAATAGTATATGTAAAAAAATTCAGCATATCTGGCGGTTGTTTGAATTAATCAAAACCTCAAGGTTGTTGGTCTCCATTTTCTGCATTTGAATAGATTTGTATCAACACACTTGCGGATGAAGTCTAATAGAGCGCGCAACCCAAAAACTAAAACATAAGCGGACAAATAAAGCGTTGATTAGTTAAAACAAGCAGACGGCAAATGGTAGCATGCTACAAAAGCAGAGGAATATAGTAATCAGAATGATTATACGAAAACAAATTGCATTACAATAATTATATTTTCAACTGACTATCGAAAATATCGACCGTTTGCCGTACAGTTCATCAGTTATGTAGGTTAAATGATTGCCACATACTAATCGCCATATCTAAATGAATGACGTTTCTGGACGGACCACTGGAAGCCAAACGCCGTGAAAAATCTAAAGTTTGGGCAAACTGTGTGAAAGTTTCAAAACGAGTGACCATATACCAACTGTACCAACAAGACTAGCTAACTGTGCTAATTAACCCACTTTCCAAGTAACTGAAAAAACTTACCGACCGTCTAACTAACTAACGAGCTAACTGACTAACTCACTGACTAACTAATTATTTTATCTAACAATCTAACTAACTAACTTACCAATTAACTACCTAACTATAGCGACAAAAAATCAAAATAAACTGACTAACTAACCGACTAAATAACTTACTACACTAACCAACCGCCCAGCTATCTAACTATACTAAATAACTAAATTTTGGTTGCGCTGCGTGAAACTTTCAGAGCGAGTTACCCTTTAATAACTTCTTATATGACCAACTTTCTCAGTTGATCGACTTTCTTTATGACACCTTCCAGGTCTCTCAGTGCTTGAAGCATTATTCAAAAATAATTGCACAAAATTTAAACTTAAGAATAGTGCCAGAAACCGTCGCTGATCGCATAAAAATGTTCGACCAATCACTATTCAGCACTCTGACACGCGTCCGCATATCGCGTTTTTTAATTACACAAGGGTATTTGAACACAATCTGACCATTTAAATTTATTAGTAACATGAATATGTAACTAAATACCTTGTGTTTGTTGGCTGGTTGAAGCCCTATTGCACTTCCTTTGGTGTCTGGCATGTGCCTTTTTAAAAGCATTTTTCAATGCAGTTTCTAGTTTTCGTCGGTCCGCATTGTGATCTTTATTCCATTTATTGCACATCTCTAAAATGCAGTTGTTCAGTTGGACAAATCTAAAATCCTACCCAGGATGATGGAATCGACCGGAGTTTCCAATAAACCCCTACTATCCGCTTTTCTGCCGTAGAACCTTAGAGAACCAGCAACTTCCTCTGTGAATAGGGTGAAGTATAGTCTGTCAGCAAAAGCTGGTGTTTTTTCACCTCCTGTTGAGGACAAGTAGGATACCCGCATCCGGTGTTTATATAAACAGACACTGTTTTAACGACCTAGCACGCTGCGAAAATGCTCTCGGCAGGTAGGTGTTCCTCGCGCGTAAGTTATTATTTAAAGTAGATACTGCTGATGCAGACAGCCTGTATGCACTATCCCTTGGGCTACGCAGCGAAAAGCCCAGAAGTCTTCTCTCTACGCCTAGGTACACCAAATGTAAAGGCTCTAACGGGAAGGAGATGACCATTCCTACACTGCATGCCAACAATGGTGACACGCAAATGCGGTGGCAGTCATCGGCCGCTGAAAAAAATCCTTATCTGCCCTAGCACGTTCAGAGGCACTATCATAAACTGTCTTATCTACGTACTCTCCCTTAACGCAACATCGCTCGCAGCCATAGTACGCATTCACATACTTAATCTGTTTAATGAAAGCCCTTGCGGGAGCATCACATATGACGGAAGCCACACGGAGGCGCAGTGTTTTGTCAATCGCATCGACACGCAAACCATCACTGTTCAACGAAAATAAACCGTTGACCAGTGGTTTGCAGAACGCCCGCACGTCCAAAGGCTTCGCGACTCCGCAGTATGTACCTACAGTGAAAACTACATAAACTTGGCTCCACAATCCTATCTAAAATAGACTAAACTCGCGCTTAGTCTTCCTATGAATTGGAAGACCATCTATTGCTAGGCATATAAGTACTCCTTATATTGGACAACGCAGAGAGAGAGAGAGAGAGAAATAGAGGATACGCAATTGGCCGCTCAGCTGAGCAAGAAGTCCTAAATGCACGTATTCACCACTGCCCATTGCGGTGATCGGTGCAGAGAAGTTTGTCGCGCCCAACAGAGTTCGTGCGTCAGCTGGGAGATCCGGCAACCACGGTCTCAAAGCCTTTAGAAGGTCAAATGGAAAGTGCGGTGCTTGTGAACCTAAAGTCCACTTGCTCAGACTTTCACGTGCGCTCGACTCCTTCCCTACTTCTGGCGTTAAATGGCCCTCGGGTGACTGAACACAGACCGGACGCGCCGACTGAAGAACTACGCGTGCCGATATCCCGACCCGAGGAAGGATAAATCGGAGGAAGGCTTCCCTGCAACTTCTGGTATTCTTGTCTGTTGTCTTCCCCCCATCCCTTGGCCGAGTAACCCGTGATACGTTCCCCTCTCCATATCCCTATTTAATAAACGTTCAGTTGTCGACGATTCGATTTTAAGTGTCTGTTGAATTACGCATGTTTGATTGTGTACGATCTTCATGCAAGAAAACTCAGAAACGAACATGCCTACAGTCGCCCCCATCGACGATCAGCGCCAATCGCCTCCTAAGGACGCCAATCTAGACTAAGCTAAACCGACAGGTAACCCGGATATTACACGTCTACCAGTGAAAGTGGCCGGTGTTCCTCCCTCTCCTACTGCTGGCATCGCTCCCCTCGCTCTCTCCGTCCGTCCGTATCTCGGTTCCGTTGCCGTCAGCACTCTCCTGGCCCCTACCCGCGGTTGCGTCAGCGCTGCAATCCTCAATGGCGTCTAACTGATACGACATGACCGCCTCCCACTCCAAATAGATCATTCGTACAGTATCTCTATTTTCTTGTATTCGTTCTCTTCCACTTTTTCCACCCTATCCATTTGTTATCATAACATGGATTTCTTATACTAGAAACCTATTTTCTTATTCCATCCCTGTATGCTTGGCTTATGTGACGTCCAGTGTTATATAACCCGGAAGCTACCCTACGTGGTCTATTCGACCGCGTGTGTGCCAGCCTCGATGTCATCGGTCGCTACAGTGGTGTAACCGCGCGTCGACGAAAATGGCTGGTGTCTTTCCCTCTCTCTACCGCCGACCCCCTCCCCGCAACTTGCCTTAATGTTCGCGCCACTCTACGTTGGCACCGCACTCGGCCCTCCCATGCAGTTCCCACAGCGCCGTGTTCCCCACCGATTATTTAGCTGACATCCCTGATAGCATTCTACTCGCCCAGTCGCGCGCTAGTGTTGCGATTAACAGGATTTGTTCACAAATCTTGGCAGACACTGTCACCACGGGGACAATAAGTTGACGCGCCTTCTTGGGCGAATTGAGGGCGTTTCCGCCCGAGGCGATTTAAGTCGCCAGACGAGCGCCTAAAATTCCAGACAAAGTGCGTGCGCGCAAAGGGACCCCTCAGGCGTGACCTGCAAAATGCACTCGAGTGAGCATCGGGGAGGGGGTGTAGCAGAAAAGTCCCTTTCCTCTCACAGACCAAGCACCGTCAGCCAATCAGTTTACCAGCCCGCAAATCAAACGGGCTAGCAAATGTCTAGCCCGGACGAATAGATGCTATCAGGAGTATCGGTGTCGCCTCACCATCCATACAGGTCACTTTTGCTACAACTCACTCCGTTTGAACAAGTAACCACTATATTATATATCACCAGTTTCCATCTCTTCTTATTATACCTTTGTGTCCACCTAACGTTTCTCCTTTCCTTTCGTGTGGATGAGTATTGTAATGCGTTAACGACTCTATTCATATCGGTACTAGCCAGGATCTAATCCCAGTGTGCTATCCTTGACGTCTTCGGTCGCTACAAGGAATCAGGCGGTTGGAGTGGGTTCTTTGGCACCCCGAATTGTCGGAAGCTGGCCAGGCCGTTCCTGGCGACTGTTCGCCCGGTTTGATCTCCACTGGTGATTTATGTTTTCTAACTGCTTATTTGATTTTTACTCGTCTACCTGCAGTCGATTAAGTTACGGATGTCCCTTATTTAGACAGACTCCTTTAAATGTCCCTCCAGAGCGGCAATAGCACCTATGAGGCCAGTATATTACAAAGGACACCCGTAAACACAATGTCTTCCATCTGTCGTATTCCCCTACGTCTACCGACCGTTGCGTCAATTCGGGCGGAGAACATCTTGGCAAGGACGCAGTATGCGACCCCATTCAGAGAACAAAAAGCAGGTCGTCGTGTAATATGAGTTTCATGGGCGGGGCCAAATGACGGAAAGGAGAGCGCGATAGTAGGTTAACATCCGGATAAGTGATGAGGCGGCATGTGACGTCCTCACGCCAGGTTTCTCCGCAGCTACTTGCAAAAGAGCACATGTACCAGGAACCCGGTCCTCGTGGAATGATGAGAGTGTCAAGATACCTGACTGTACAAGCAAGAGTTGGGCATATTTTTTAAGTTCTTCCAGGTTTTTTCACAAAAGAACTAGACTACATTCCATCTAGTTATAAGAATGCGGAGGCGTCAATGACGAAAAAGACGAGGACACAATGTCACGATAACCTGGTTTTTGTCCAGAGTGAGGTCGCACACTTGGTCCTTGCCGACATCTTTTCATGGTTAGTGATTTGGTGCCAATGCTACTCAATGCCGACAGCGACAGCTTCCAGTTCATACTACGTGGGCTGAAAATTCACAAAAAGGGTGCATTTTTTCAACTTTTGCATGAATCAACATCCATGACCTGCTTAAAAAAAACTCGTGCTGGTGCGTAACAGATAATGACGGGAGTCGTATCTCTTCATTTTCGCCCTACATCCGCAATCAACACATTTTATGTAACTTCGGGGATATCGCGCACGACTTCTCAGCAGTACGACAACATAATAGTAAATGCCTACAACAAACACTCTGCTGCTATTCGGTGCTATATATCTGCCTAAGAGGAGCCAAAATTCACCCTTTGACCTACAACTAACCGGTTTACTACATATACCAACGTGCACTACCAACTCCGGTTTATGTTTGAAACTACTCACATTAGGTGAGCCGGTATTAATCAGCTGACGCCCAAAGCCAAGGCGAACATCCTGTCCCCTCGACATTTTGACTGCATTACACGTGGTCGTTGCCCCTAACAATTTTCTTGGATCTAAGGGCATATCTTCTATAAAAGCCTTAAATAGGGGTAGTAAAGTTTTCCGGGGCTTTAAGTGATCTACAGAGCTTCCTCATCCAGCCCCTTAAAGTTTGATTGACAGACGGGCCTTCCGACCTGCTTTGACCTATTCCTCTATTTGAGGACTTTTGTGAAATGACGGGCTAAAAACCGAAAGGGAAAGACACTTGACGATATCACCATTGACCCATATAATACAGAATGCATTTTTGCGCCCTTCCTAAACCTCTCGGCTGGGGGTAAGGGGCTTGATTTGCAGGGTTCAAGAATAACGATGTGAGCTGGAATGCACCAGTTAACAGAGTAAAAAGTGAACACGCTTATGAAAATACGTATGTATTCTCAGAAAACAGTAACATACATGGCGACATTGTATGTGGAAGTAGGCAATCATTGACCACGTGGCAAGACGATAACAATGGGGCCGTACCCATTTCGAAATTTGTCATTTTTAACTAAGGACTGGTAAGAATTCAGAGAAAGCATCGACACCAAGGGACCTCTCGCAAGTGTTAATTTCGGACGACTTTATGGGGTAGCCAAGAACGTTCGATAAGGACTGGACTTGCGTGAAACGTGGCCCCGCTGCCGTTGACCTTGTCGCTGAACGAAATTCGCCTGTTTCACGATTAGTGACATTTAAACACGCACACCCCTCACCGACTGAGTTGTCTGGTGGTATTTATCCGGTGTTGACGAGTGCTTAAGTTTGAACTCGCTCGACGAGCGCAATACGGAAGATACTTCATCACTTAGTCCTCAAACCACTTGTCACAGACTTACCCGATTTCAACTGGAAATACTTTTGTTTATCGAAGTAACTCTCGTAAACAAGCAATAAGGGGTTTATCGGTTCGTGCTTTTCTATGTTGCTCGCCATGTTCACAGTTTCGGAACGTTATTCACCGTTTGATCATGGCCGTATGAACCTCTTCGAAAACATTTCAAACAAGTTCCTGCTTACTTTTAAACTCGCTTTTGAATGGGATAAAACAACAGCATGCAACGAACTGCAATATATAATTCCCCGCAATACTTCCTAAGAGTGTTTCATCACACGGCCAGCTAAGGGGCATATAATACAAAATGCCTGTACTCCGTACCTTCCCATAAATCAGCGTCTGTGGTATTTATCGGCCTTTGCGGAAATTTGAACGGCAGCACATTCAGCCGTCATGCATACGTTTATAGAATCATTAGCCGTCAGCAAGCGATACTTCTAACTCCGAAGCCGCAGGCGTAACACACCTTGACAACGCCTATATGGAGGAAATGTCGAGGGTCCAGTGGGAGGGTTGTTATTAAGCCTGCACCATACACAAGTGCCAGATTTGGTAGTCTGAAATCGACCATCTATTAAAAACAATCTCCTGCAACGGATCCATGCCTTAACATTATTTACGATAATCTGTACAGGAGCATCAACGGCTAATACCATGTCCACTGCACAGACCTTATTCGATTTCTTTACTGTGATGTCATGTTCATTTACATTTACGACAGCTTCTACGAAAATCGCTTGCACCCGACGGCTTACCGCTTGCTAATGGTTGCTGACCACGAATGCTTTATAGCATTCCGAATTAGTCAGAATTATCATTTAGAATTCCGATAAACGAAACCATGTGCTTTATGCCTGCCTTTCAGTAGCTGGCTTGAAGTTACCGTTTAACGGTCTCGGGTCTCACAGAAGTGAGAACTGCCACAAGGCTGTTACTTGTTTTCTGCAGATAACTAGAGGTCATGGCGGAAGGTTCTACAAGCTTTAGAGTTCAGCTATCCTCCCATCCAGCTTAGTGGGCGGAACTGCGCGGCCGTTCGGTCCTGCCAAAGGGCATAGCGTTTTGTATATTCTCAATCGAAACCGACAGGGCAACGGGCTCGTTGCCCAGTGGTTAGAGGCGTGGACTTCTAACTAACAGGTCGCGAGTTCGAGCCTCGGGTGTTCAACACTTCGGGGTTGGGTATGACTGGCTGACGACGGTTAATAAGCCGGAAATGGCCATTCCAGTCTCCCTTGTCTTTGTCGGTAATGCCATTCTGCCTATAGCATGTGCCGTTGTGCGGCTGCTAGTTGGGCTCGAGAGAGAGAGCCCATAAGGCACAACGGAACGAGTGAGTTCTGTAGGCATAGCGTTTGTTATCCATACGGCAGGAACGAGAAACAATTTATCTTTGTCTCCTTCCGACAATTTATCAGGCTGATATACAGTAGGCCATCCGACCAAACAGACGTTGACATGGTGTTTATCGCCCC
>CACRXP010001333.1:70544-83222 GCA_902702965.1 Spirometra erinaceieuropaei
TTTGTCCAGAACGTTGTCTTGCCATCTCAGTTTCCGTATTTTCCGAAGGTAGTTGGAGTGGAATTAGTTGAGGTTCGTGCTTTTTTCTCGTAGACTGTCCAGCACTCCGCCCCATACAGTAGTGTTTTCATGACAGCAAGTTGGTGCACCTTGTGCTTTTTGCAGAGTGCGAAGCCTTGGCGTTACCACACTGAGGCCTGCAGCTGGCGAGTTTTTGACCGGCTTTGAAGATCCGGTACGGAACTTCATCGCCGATTTTGGCGCTCTGTCAGAGCGTACTGCCCAGACTGTTAAAATTGTCCACGGAATTTATTTGGGTACCGTTGACAGTGATGCGAGGGTCATTGTATTTGATACTGGGTAACGACTGACTCATGACCACAGTCTTATCCGTGTTGATGGTCAGCCTGAAGTGTAAGCAGCTGTCGGCGTAAGTATCCATGTTTCTCTACATATGCGCTTCTGTCACAGTTTTCAGGGCGCAGTCGTCTGCGGACAGCAAGTCGTGGACATTAGCCGTGAAGAAGCGCATCAAAGCTCGCTTGCAACGTTTATTAAGGAGCTGGCCATCGATCCTGTAGACAATTCCTATCCTAGAGCTCTCGTCGTGGTAGGTATCCGGCAGCCTGATAGAGAACATGCGACTGAAGAGGGTGGGCGCGAGTACGCAGCCCTGCTTTACTTTATTAACCACTGCAAATACCACTGCGACTGTCCCATTTTCCGTTATGCGCGCGATCATCCCGTCGTGAGGCTGACAGACCATGTGCGCGAATCTCTGAGGACAGCCGAAGTTCTGCACAATCTTCCAGAGTCCGTCACGATGCACCGTACTGAAGGCCTGCGCCCAGTCCACTTATACAGTGTAGAGGTTGGTTAGCATTTCGTGAAGTTGGGGGCGGCAAAGCTCATGTTTGGGGTTCCGCGGTGTCGTCGAAAGCCACACTAGCGTTCCAGGAGACGTCCGTGCTTCAGGTGGCCGTTGAGACGATTGGGAAGGACGCGAGCGAGGATCTTTCCGGCAATGCTGATCAGCAAGATTCCTCTGTGACCATCACAGAACTGCCGTTTCCCTTACTTCTTGAGGAGATGGACAATTTTCTCACTCTTTACATCCTGAGAAAGATGTCCTTGGCGTCACACCCCCCTAGAATGGCGATGTGAGTTTGTCCACTAGTCGAGGGTCGTCATGCTTGCAAAGTTTGGTCGAGAGTTCGTCTGATCCCGGCTCCTTCCTCGTTGACATTTTGTGCACGGTTTTGGTTGCCTCTGAGGGGAAAGGTGGGAGGTTTTCGCTTGGGGGAGCCGGTCGACGGCAGCGTCGGTGATCATGGATGGGTGATTGAGTACGGTTCTGAATTTTTCAGTCCAAAGTCTCAAAATCTGCGATTTTCCACTGGGATGTGTTTTACCGTTGAAGTTGAGTTGCACTGCAGTTCCTTCGGTGCGGAGCCACTGACTTTTGATGATGATAATAAATCTTCGCTTTATTGCGGTCTGTATGCCCTTGAACTTCAACGGTCTTGCAATCCATCCATTACTTTTAAATCTCCGACTGCCACTGATGCACACGACTTTAAGATCTGAAGATAGGCGGCTTGTTTGCGTGAGTCCAACAACTGATATGGATTACGCACAACCTATTCCTCTTGAGAAGTAGGCTGTTGATTTCTGTGCGTTGTCACCAAGCCAGTTCTTGTGTTGATGACGTGCGCGACAGAGTACATCCAGGATTGTGGGGTCGATAACATTCCGCAGTTGACGCTACTAAGTCCCACGGTGGAGCTATCGTCTGGAGGCTGCAGGTTTTCTAGTCTTTGGTTTGACTGGTTGTTGAAACCGAAATGGTGGACAGACAAATACGTAACTTACCTGGCGATCTTTCATATCGTAGTTTCCTACAATCGGATCCCCATCTGAGGAATGACGAGACGATGATCCGTTCAGCCGTCGGTGTTGCAGATCGCCTTCATCACCAGCACGTCCTGGCACTCTCGCTTACGGACGAGAACGTAGTCCAGCAACTACCAGCGCTGCGACCAGGGCTGCTTTCTGGTTACATAACCACAAGTAGTCATTTAAAACCATAAAACATGTCTCGTTCATTTTGTGCCACTAGGTAAACCCGCCACGCGGAGTTGGTTTCATTGGTGGACCTATTCCGATCCGTGTGATTTCTGACTTATAAGCTCTCCATGCTTCAGTCAAATTTTTCAAACAAAATGCTTCTTCACTCCCACCTCATTAAAAAATACTGTGAGAAGGGAGGGAGCTCAGTATTTACAAGGACAGATCATCTTTGGTACTCCCGGATGTTTAAATGATTTCGGCGCAATTGACGTCCTTCGCTCATGTGCGACACTAGTTACTTATGAAAGGACGTTGCAGTCTCCATAACGTACAACTAGTTGGCCGAAATTCCAAAAGTTATGAGCACTTAACAACACTCTGCTAACCTGTTCTCTTGCAAATAGGCCACTGACGTCAGATTCCGAAGTCCAAACTTCTGGATTGGGGTTATACTGTCTATAAACTCGTAGGCGAAACTTGCGCATGGAAGAGTGCATGGTGAAAGTGTGGATAGTATTACTGGGATATTGAATGCGTGGACTCAAATGCAAGTCAGAGGCTTTTCGGAGGAACAGGTTAGTACAACTATTATGTGCGCTTGACGCAACCAAACTTTACCAGAAGCCCATGCTGACTGATATATACCAGGTTGTTTAGTGACTTGTTCTTCTTTTACATATGAATATTCACCTCCAGTCAAATACACACATTTAAGTGTCTAAAATTTGTTTCTTTCTCAGGTGCCAGACTGGTGTCTGGGGCATTTATATGAGTTCGTGTTTTGCCCACCTGGTCCAGGTAAAACTGAAAGCATAGCAGACTGGGGCAAATTATGGGGTGCCAGTAAGTGACTACTATGTTAGTTAATCTCATTTTAGCCGTGAACCCAAAATCTTCCTGTTAGGCTCTCAGCAATCAAAGGCTAAGCTACTAGAAACTTTACATCGAATAAACTTGTTCTTGAAAATTCCTCCTATTTTTTGAATCTCTGCTGGATACAACTTCTTTTTAAATTATCTCCTGTGGTAGGTACATAACCCCTCTCTCCAATCCTGTAAACCTATCTCCTAATCTCTGTGGTAAAGCAAATCGAGACCTCAAGGAGACCAGTTCGCCCGCTATTTGGGACACTTAGATAGAGCCCCATGCTTCATGGCATTGACGATTGCCTCCGACTTGTCAGCTAATTTAGGACCATTCACGACACTACTCGGAAACACCATAGGACGCGGCTTTAATGTCTTACGATCTCTCCCCGCTTCCTATCAGCTCCTGTGGGATGGCGAAATTTTGTTATAATCCCTCCTTATTCTTCCCTACCCGTACATAAACCCATTGACAGTTCGTACGCTATGATCTTAGCCGCTGCCGCTGGACTAACGGTCATCAAAAGATCATTTTTTCATGTAACTGCCCTCGAAGAGCCGGACTACATTTGTTAGTTGCAGTTGGTCTGTTTGGAAGCTCTTTTGGCCCATTTGCCTTATAGGCTTCGTACAAAGCCTGCCAAAAGAAGCACTTATGGAATCCGTGATTCTGTGCATGGGAGTAAAATGAGGCAGAGCCTGTGCTTTGCCTGTTAGATTCCTGCATGCGCGAAAGTTTTTTACGAAAAAAACGCCAGTTGTTTAGGGAGGAGGGGGCAGTTGAAGTCCCAGCGTACAGAAAGTCGACCAGGTATTCATTTCTCATTTCGCCGGTTAATCGCTACTGACAGCTCCCGCCCTCAGTGCAGACTTTTTACAGTTAGGGAGCTGTTTCCCGTGTTGTGCACCAAGGTCATATTTGAAGCCGGGAAAAGGAAAACCATAGGGAAACTAGTTTGAAGAATTTCATATCCATGTCATATCAGGTGTGAGGAAGGGAACTAGACCAGTTTTACTTGTTCAAACTGTCCGTGTGCAGTTGTTCATTAAGGAAACCACACGCAGACAGTACTTGCGAGAGCAAGCATGACAGCTCTTTCTATTTTCGCAATTTGATAACAATATTTTGAGCGCCAACTAAAATGTGCTTGACTACTGGTAAGAGAACTAACTTGTATCTGTAACACGATGAGCATAAACATTTGAATCAACAATAACAACAATGACAGTATTTTAATGACCGACTTTGACGGGGCGGCCATCAGGATGATCAGCCATATTGAATTTGTCTCTTTTACTTTCATTCGACCACTTAGCACTTAGGTAGCCCACTGTAACTGAACTACGATCGTTTACTACTTGAATCGTCAAGGCTTCTGGGCAAGCGGGCACCCGCGTTAAGGTTGAAATTTGTTGCTAAACTGTCACTTTCCATTCATGGCAAATGTAGTCTTTTTCTGTTTGTACTGTTCAGAAGGAACAATAAGACCGAATGATGAGCCAAGGCCGGCAGAGACCTAATTATGAGAGTTTGTTGCGTTAAGTCCTTCTTAGTGGCATCTTGTAAAATATGAACTCTACTAGTCCATGCAGTTTGGCCCTGTCATTGCGAATGTAATATCGGAGTCCCTTCCTTGGTTGAATTGACTAGTTGATCCAGGGAAGCGTGTCATAACACTAGTATTCCATGTGCATATACGTAACAACCAATTTTCTTTGAATCTGTTCTGCTCACATGGTAAGAGTATTTATAAATAACATTGGGATTGAATAATCTACAAGACAGTTTACATTGCCGGAAAATATTGCCGACAGGTATGATTAAAATAAACCAGCGATCGTTGCTTACAGAAGTCAAACAAGTAACACAAATAGACTTTCAAACTAATTACAGCGAAAAGTTGTGTACAGCTTTTCAATGGGTTTCATATCATTCCAGGAGACCTTTGCTGTGCTTGTTACCCGTTCTTTAGTGTCTCGATGACACACACACACACACACCACAGATTGTTGTTTGTGCTCACTGATCAGTACTATGGAAATTGAACTATTTTTGTCTGTCTGAACTTTAGAGGCCCAAATGCTGATGAAGCCCTCCTTTGTAGAAGTAAACCAAAGCTGAATATGGTGTCCAGAAGGCGACTCCAAGGATTCAAGATGTTTGAAATCGTAATGAAACCTCAATTAGTGGACGGCATAAAAAGTTAAAACAGCTCGAAATACTAGCATGAGCTCTGAAACAGGAGTCCTCGGTTACAACAAATTAGGCGTACAACTTTGTTTGGTTTTACAAATTAGAACATCGACCACTAATAGGGGCTTGTTGAGCAATATAGATGTTCATAGATCCGCTAACTATTATACTGAGTTAATTTAGTTCCTATAAAGGGGTGAGAAGAATTCATTTGGATATCCCGTCCTCAAGAATGCAAACATTTGAAAATGCAAAAAGTTGAGACTGTAAAGCAGATTTTTAAGTTCCCATGTATACGTTTTAAACAGGATTAAGATGCTAACATAGGGCATTCTATGTTGAAATTGCGTTCACAGACCAACATAATGCGTTCTATAAAAATCCGTTTGATGTAGAGAGCTGTCGGCCGCTGTTTTACAGAGGTAACGAGAGATATTTCGAGGTCCGTAACACATCAAAATGTTTCTGGAGGGCTTTGTACGTCTTGTTATTTTGGCCGAGAAGCATTCTCACAAAAGAGTAATCGTATTATATGAGAGAGGCAAAAAAAACCTTTAAAGCACGAATTATTGAAAATTGCGATATCATAAAATTTCAAATGTATACCATTAATGGGTGATTTCTTTCAATGCATGTCTCAGAAGTGAACGTCACATTGTTCCCCTCGTGGGAAACCAACGAGTTCTGATTTCTGTCTTTGAGAATGTGTCAAAAGAGGTTTGAATAGGTTAGAAAGCAAAACAGGAATTTTATGGTGCATAATGATTTAAGACTGCCTTTTACACGCCAGTAGCTTTACCTAGCTTCATCGACATGTTTTGTCTAAAAACGCTTGAGTAGTTTTATCAGTGTTGCATTGAGTCACTTTTCGTCGCATCTAATTATACATAAGTCGTAGCAGTCTTTCTTATTGTGTTCCCATTCGTTCTTAAGATCAGGCGAGAGTCCGAGGATGAATTTCTAGACCCAACAATGTGCAAATTTTCTGGTGTGAAGATAAAAAAATAATTAACTTCCAGCCTACAAATCAAATGGATCCGCACGCGGCACTCTTGTATGAATCAGAAAATTTGCTAGCTGAAAGCACTTTATTATTTCATTCTTTTCATATTTATCACTAGCACTTAAGAAATGTGCGAAAAATTTTAATATGATGACCGAAAGGGATTTGTGACTTTGCATGAAAACCGTCAAAATGAGTAGCTATGTCACCCCGAAAGTTACTCCTGCTAGTTTTCGTGCTTGCAAGATATCACTTCTTCCTTTGGATGCCTTATTGATCTGACATGAAGCTTGCATTTGAATAAGGTCAGACATTAGTAATTACAAAACATACGAGCTTTTCATTTCAACTGCGAGACCTGTGCCAGTGGTCTAAAACCTGAGACACCATGGACAGATATATGGATACACTATAAACTTGACCTCTGTACATTTAACCAGAAACTGTGTTGCTGACTTTGCATATTGCGTTTTCCTTCTTTCTTACATAACCAACCAAAGATGTATCATCGCAGCAAGTCGCACCATACACACCCGTGTATTGCCCGGTCTCAAGAATTTTTAGAAGCTTGACGTCTTCTGAGAAACCTGAGTAAATAAGGATACTTCAAGAAGCTCATGGACCATTATTTAAACGAGGAAAGCAAACGTCTACAAACGCATGGCAATCGAAAACATTGCATGGACAACAACTGCAATAGATCTACTAAGAGCTTGCTGTATGTTTTGCCGAAGCGAACTAATGTCTTGTGTCTCTAAGCTACAATTTCAATCAAAGCCGTTAGAAGAATCTTGGCGCACGTCCTGACAGCACTATCCCGCGGCTATTCGGATCACGCCCACGTCTACTATGTCGAGCCTGTTTTTACAAGTACTGACGCATTATGTGAGGCAGACCTTTAATGACGCTGCCTCATTGGCGTGGGTGGGACCACATTTACCTGCGTTCCGAATCCGGCCACATACAAACCACACCAACCCGCTTGTAGTCAGACTTTGCGGCATGATAATCTTGATGTAAACGTGTGTCTTCATTGGAATGCCATTTATGCAGCAGCAAATGTGTGAGGTGGAGTGTTAGGCAATGCTGCTACCCACGCGCATTGACAGTGATGTCAGTCGCCGACCCGTACTGACATTTGCGACGTCTGCTTAGAAGACTACTATTTCGAGGACCTGGCAAGACTCTAAGGAGATTTACCGTGGATATGGGCGGTGAAATTTAGAAATAATTATATCTTCTATGGTATTTAGAGTACTAGCTCCCTCTTAGATAAACGCGGTGCCATAGTACAACTAACCACACTCGATGTGTTAACATTCAAAGCCGAATGTGGCAACTGTTGTGTTGTAAACAAAAAATACCGGATTAACCATTCATTTAAACACGACAGTGAAAGCATAGGTAAAATTCATTCACAATACGTTGTGAAACAACAACTATTTGTCACATCATAACTTTTTAAAAAAATATTGGTAAACACGGACAAATTCTACTAATGTCATCCATATATTTAAATGCACTACTGTAATCGAAGAAATTTTGAAATAAATGCGTGTTACTGGTATAAATGCTTAATTCCGCATTGATCCGGTGCAGGCCTTCACGCAAACGCATACGCGGGGCAACATGAAAGGTCCGCGAAGACGTCGGATTAGTCACATACTGAAGCAGACCCACTAATGGATAAATACACGGCAGTTAGTTATTTTATCCCCTTATAATGTTGACCCTGGGCTGGGTTCGTACAATCAGGTTCATAAGCTTTGCCCGGGTAATTTAACTCTATTCTTCTCCTCCTAAAACAAATATGTCATCTTCTGCAAATAATTTTGCTTTTGTGACTAGCAAACGCATACTTTTGTCGAGATGATGTATGATGATGGTTAAACTTGCTAATCCCAAGATTTTGCTGCCATCACACCTAAAATCTAGTAAATGATGTCCAGTATGCCATTGCCCAAGTTTTAATCGGACGCGCTATACTTGAAATCCTGTGTAAGAAATAAACTCAAGCACATTTTCTCATTTAGCGGTAAAAAGCTCATGTTGGATCGTTACTTGTGGTTGATTCAACTCTTTGACCAGAATTCCTCCAGGTATGAGTGAATGGGCTCACAATATTTAGTTGCTAATAAATGTTTTCGATTTTCCGTGTCGTCATTTTCTAGGGCCTCTGACAGGGCGATTTATTCCATCTAACGTCCTGGGTGCCTTGCATCGGACAGTACCCTATGTTGGTGATCCTGCTACCTTACTTCGCTCTAGATTCAAGAATACATGCGAAAAAATCCCCAGCCTAGTCTAACGGGCGTTATGAATGTTATCGCCTCTACTTTTAGAGAAGAATTTTTGTCAGACTGCCATTCAGAAAGAGGCTTTGCGTCAAACATCCATAAACGAAATTTATTAAAATAACACGACATTTTGGTGAATTTGAAATTTTCCGCAGAATTAATGCATCTACACAAACAGCCAGTATCGTCTTTCAGAAGTTTTTCACTGAGCTGAATTTCCATTTAAAAGATCGACTTAGCTTAATGTTCTAGCTTGTTTTTATAGACCTTTTATTTATCCTGAAAAGATTCCCCTCGATAAATTAGCTTCCCCGGTCGTGTACTGGGCTGGCAGGTGTCGGGGATTAGAAGAGAGTGCTGGAAAGTTTTGGCAAAGAGAAGTTACGATCCTGGTAGGAAATGCTTGTTATGGTTGGACGCTCATCAGCCGATTAGCAACAATTATATTCGAATGCAGACACCGACAGTTCTGAAGATAATCATTCCCTCTATCACAGCAACACCAGTTGGTGACCTTAGACGGAGGGCCGACAGACTGTTGTTGTCTAATTAGTTAAAAGGAAATTGTCGATACCGTGACAGTACTGGCAGCGCAGTGCACATAAGTGTGCCGCAACCAAGTTGGACGCATGTGAAAATCGCTTTAATAACGATATATATATATATGTCGCACACCAATTTACTGAGTTCCGCAAAATCGTTTGCATGAATATGAATCTGGTTAACGCATTCGGAATATTCTGCACACCTGGCTGCCCATCGGGATGAAACGAAATATCGCGAGTGATAGAGGCTTAGAAGGATAGCTGGTATCAAAATCAGGGAGATTGGAAAAGATACATGCAATCAAGAAATGTTCGAATGAATGCACAGGTAAAAAGTCGAACGGGTTGGCAAATGGATTAAAACGCAAATTGCAGTGATAAAGGCATTTACAAAATAGAAATGTTGGCGAATCCGGACCCCCGAAATTCAACAATTAACAATGTTACGCAATGCGCACATTCCATACTTTTACAATATGGCCATTCGCATCGGTAGCGCGAAGGTTGAATCAAGTTAGAAGGTAGAGAGGCATGTTTTTGTTCCGGCGTTTCAAACGAAATCTTCCCCTGGTCATAGTGTCGGACTGGATAGTCCTGCGCACGCTTCCCGTTTATGGGACTGCGTGCGCACTGTGTCAAGCGTGTAAATTACCAATTCCAATTGTGGGTGCGAAACAGATCCTAGTCCGCTGCAGCTCTTGTCGTCATCTGATTGATCCTAGATGGATTACCTTGCAATTGTTGCTTGGGCAGGCAGCTTACTGTATCACATTTCGTGAATTTCCTCCGCTGCGGTAGGCTGGGCGGATCAAATAACTTAAAATTGATTAAAATTACGACTTCCGGCGGGGCCTCATAGCTCAGGTGGTCAAAGCTTTGGCTTCAGTTAAGTCTTCCCCTTGCTGTTGTGGATTTGCATTCCACCGATGCCGCCGAGGTTTTCACAGTTGGGCCGAAATAAATTATTCAAAACTGCTAAAACATTTGTTGATATATTTTCAATTTCTAGAAGAAGTATAAGTTTGCATAATTTACATGAAAAAGGCTTCAGAACAAAGAATTCAGCAGCAGGTCGACCGGACGCAGATTCCGCAAAGATGACGGCTCAAAAATGCAACTTCCATTGTGTTTCTTGTTACAATGCCTCTTGCAGCATCTGTGCCGTTCATGTGCAATAGCAGGACAAATATTTTAGTTCAGGTAAAGAAATATAATCCGCCTGCTCGTCTGAAGCGTTAAAGCTGGTGTATTCCAATTCACGGTGATGAAGCCGAGGCAAATTTCGTGGCTTTTGCCTTTCAAATACTCCCGACTGACGGCAAGGTTACAGGATTATATGTTAAATAGGAATCGCTGGCAAACAAGTCAGTTGACTCCGGGAATAGCAAACTTGTAAAAGCAGGAGGCTTGTGCCCTGCGGCGGTTATAATATTTCTAAATCGCCAACTGTTTAGAATCTCTACTGTAAACTTTATCGTCAGTGGACGTTTGTTACGGAGCAGTTTCTTTTGAAAAAAAACCTATAAATGAAGAACTGACCGGGCCGGTCTCTTCGTTATTTAATTTTTAAACACATTTTTCATAAATCGTCAAACATCAAGAGTTTATGTTTGCAATCTCAATCCGATTGGAAAAACTTGCAAGGGTTGGCCAGTCACCTATTCCGACTTTTCCCAAGTCAAAATTTTGAGTGGAACAGTGCACTGGTCGAGATCCATCACTCACCTTCCCCCGAGAGGTCGACTCTACTACCCCTTTATCTTTGACAGCACATTAATTTATCGCTTTAATGTTTCTATCACAACGTGTCCACTCCTCTCATCCTTGAAAGAGCTCGACAAAAAACGTTAACTTGGGAGGGTGAAGTAGCTCTTTTTTGTGAGAACTCAAATTCACGCTCGTTTTAAGGCCTTATTGTTTGCTAGTTGCCAAAATACCGGCTTTATTGATTTTTTAGTGAGGGATTAATATCCGCAGGAAGGATCTTTTGTCAAAACCGCAGAGTGGCAGTAACACTTATATACAGTACATTGTGTTCAACTCATATATCCGGCAAATTCTTGGAAAGAGTATGGGGGTTGCGACCCAAAAGACAAACTATAGCCAATAAATTTCATTGACCGTAGACTTTGCCAAGGAGGATATTAGTTTTCCTTCAAGCTGTAAATCCTTCACATAAAACACGACAGCTGCTTAGATGACTTGCGCCCATTCGTACACCTGTTATGCTTTATCGACATGAATGAGATTTCGTGCGTAAGCCTAAAGGAGTTTTATGCTTCTTCTTTATCCAAGGTCTGTTGAGGAAATTATTTTGCAATTTTAGACGGACATACACAGCAGAATTCACTAGTACCAGCAAATTTTGCGATAGCTTATTGAAGGCAACCCGTCGCTGCAAAACGCATAATGAGTAAAAAGCATAAGGCGAGTGGAATTTCGACAAAAAGTAACGCGAAAGAGCATTCCTTTGCTCAGTGAGCACAGGCTGATAAATGAAAACGGTAACTTAGAAACGCATTTTAAGGAAGAGAAAAGGAAGTTTTGCTGTGTATGTCTGTTTTCAGTTCATACCGGGAAGGAAGCGCTTCAGACATCGTTGTTTATTTTCACACGTTGACCATCTTTACTCAGTGTGCCATGCTGCATAATTAAAAGAGTTAACTCATTTTGTTGTGGAATAGATGAGAGCATTACACGACGCATGCATTTATAGTGGACCAAGGCAACTGTAGCTAAATAGCGGACGAGGATGCTGTGAAGTTTTCGACGATGAACATACGAAATTACAAGACGTTGGCCTGAATCGAGGCTTCAAAGTGGAAAATATTTTCCAGGGTCCTTATTTAAGCATATCCCATTCGCTATAAGGGTCGATATACCGTCACACGTGACTATGACGGATTTGCATGCTCTTAAAATTCTCACGAGTACAAGTAAGAAATCAAGACTTGAAAATATGACTTAATAGAGTGCCAGTAGCTAGGTGTTGCTAAAATACAGGGTCTCAGGCGTTTAAATTCCCTGAAAACATGAGCAAAGTGTAGACAATCGAAATTACATGCATTCGGAACTTGCACTTTAGACGACGTTTGAAGGTACCACCGCTTCTCTTTTGTTCCAAAATCGGGGTCCAGTCTCGCAGAAATTGACAGCCAAACTTGTTATTTCCGTTTTCAGGCATATGATTGGTCGGCGTTTCGCGTTTCGAGAAACTTGGTAGAGGTATAAATGTGTCCTCCCCTGAGCTATCTTCCTGCAATGTACTTTTTACTAAGTCAGAACAAGCATTCAATGTAAAATATGATTTTTTTTTATAAATTTAAGGACAATATGTCTCCACCTCCCTACGGAAGGCCCATCTTTCCACCATTCCAGTATTACAGATGGTTTTGCACTAAATTTCGGGCGTGGTGCATTAATTCGATTCCGAGCAGAAACTCATTAACTGTCGGCAGGTACGTTGACCGCTTAACTACCTTTTAGATAACACACAGTGCTGACGTACAGCACGCGTGATAATTAACACGGAGATATCTGAAGTAATTTGCCATTAATGCGCAAGAGTTACGCGATTTTGGCTTGGATTGCGAGATGCTTCTCCAGTCTGGTTTTATAGGTGATAAGATTCATGATCTTTATTTCCTGCAACATTAGATCTGATACGGTTTCTCCTACGCCGTTCTTGCCACATATGGAGTTA
>CACRXP010001334.1:13834-28991 GCA_902702965.1 Spirometra erinaceieuropaei
GACTTCTATCATGGAGAAAAGGGTAACTAGTATCGGCGCATTACGGCTAAGCGAGCGAAGTCGCTTAGCTTGTGCGACACTAAAACTCAAACCACAACTTTGTAGGAACAAATGCGCTCCCTCCATAGCAGATAAGTGGCTCAGAATGTTTCGCAGTACGAAATTATGCTTGCGTTTAATTCGTTCCTCAGTTTCCGAACAAATACTAGTAGTCTGGTAGCATCTCCCTTGAAACCTCCTCGGCTGGTTTCGGTTGGATGTAACTCATCGCATCTGGGTTCCTATCACCTCGTAACTGGTTTTTAATTCGCCACTTTGACATGAATGGCCTCATCCGGCATATGAATTAATTCTTGATAATTCCCGACTCGAAACCTTTTACTCAAGTCTCCAAGCAGGCCAGTCCTGCCTGACCCGCCTACTTACCCCTCCATGAATCCGCCATAAAATGCCAAATAAAGGCCGGTCCTGCCTGCTTTTTATATATTCACGAGCGAGAGTTTTTTCTCCTATAGTTCTAATCCTAGCATACTCACTTTGCTTACGTTAGGATTTTTACTGCTCGCTCAACATTCTTCGCAACATGGTACTTATTCAAAAACTATGAATTAAGTATTGTAATAATTCTATGGTAGTGGACGCTCACAGATCGTTCTTACGGAAATCACTCGTTCCGTTGCGCCTTATGGACTCTCTCTCGAGCCCAACCAGCAGCCGCACAGCGGCGCATGAAATAGGGATGATATAGGCCAGTCTCTCTTATCTTTGTCGGTAATATCATTCTGTAATAATTCTGTATACCTCGTCTAAAATTCTAAAATGAATGCAAAAGTTATTTTTACTTGCTACGATACGACCCCACGGGTCTTGAATAAAATTTATTATTATCATCTTTCATTGTCCCTAAATATTGAGTTCCTTTAACTAAAGTACGTAAACTTTTTATTTATATCCGTCTTTTGCGTTCCTACGATATATCCCAACCCTTAGTCTAGCGTTTCATAGATGCCTGCATTTTTCCTCTTATTCTTTATAATTCTCCTGTCATTCTTCGCGCTTTGCTCACAAAAGATCAGCTAGTTTTAAAACGTGTCCTCCGATTGCTCTCTTCTGCTGCCGGTGTTTCTTATGTATTTTTAGTCGATATTAGCCTACAAAAACATTTCAACTCGGCCAAGCAATTTTTTGGTCAAATTCTGGATGTCGTTGCCCATCGCCTGCATTCTGAACTAATATATGCGAAGTCTACTCACCCATGTTTCGCGGCCTTCGATTCATCTCCTGTCGTACATCGGAATATCTAAATTCTGCATTCCCGTTCATGGCGCGCTATCTACGTATGAAGAGACAGAAATACAGCGGCAAAAACCCAAATCGTCCCCAGAGCAGTCGTCCCCTTCGTGTAATACTTTTAACTCATTAGTAAATTGTTAACTTATCTTCTGTCCACAGTGAATGGAGTCCATTTTGTGCTGAAGATTTGGGATTTATTATTTCAAAATAAAGCGAATTCCTCTCTTTCTATTCCGGTTTAATTCATACCGGGAAAGAGATGCATCAAAGCGAATCGCTATCAACAATTCCGATTGATTTAACCTTCGTCCAATATGACCCCACATCAGAATATTTGAGGCAATATAACACTGTTCATTATTTACGACTTTAATGCAATGAAACGAACAGTCGAATCCATCCTTACAGGCATAGATTCCTCCCCTTAACAAAACACACGTCGATGCAGTCGTCGCATTTTTTGCACTGAGAAGTGGATAAGTTTTATTTGTTAAAAAACATCTGGCCGATACGCCCTTTAAGAAATTACTAATGGCATAAGCCCTATAATTTCTGGATATTAAAGAGTTATAGCATGTCAGCTTAGTAGATTTCCTTCTTGATTATTCATTGTTAATGGACTGCAGAGTAAAGACTTGTATTCAATACACAAATATTCTCCGCTAACAAAATAACTGACAGGCATCATCTTACTGGAGCAAGATGAAGCATTTTAAAAACGTTAATAATGAAGATGATTTGAAAAGGAAGATAGGATCTCCGGATCAGGTTTATTTAAATGCTGATGTTTCAAATAACTTGGTCGGATCTCCAATGTAAAAACTTAAAATGCCCTTAATCGACCAGAAATTTAATTTAAAGTGGCATCTTGTGTTGGTCGGCCTCATGCTGATCGATTTTTCACTCCCCTCGCTGCCTCAGCCTCTCGAGAGATGGTTGACGGGCGTTTTTGCCTGTGTGCTTTGTGAGTCACCACTCCGTCGTGGGAAGCTGAGCAGACCTTCGTCGGGCGGTCGGTCTGGCGGTTCTTCTTCTGCCTCAACGAGTAAGCGCAGCGTCAGGCTATCTCAGTACGGCGTTCTTAATTCAAATCTGGTTGTTTGGTCCTGAGCTCTACGATTATGATGACGTAGGACTTTGAAAGCTGCAGGAAGGTCCAGATGTCTGTTGATAATGTGGGCATCGGAGAACCACGTCTCGAGAGTTAGCCGCTCTGATTTTTGTTGTTTTTTGTTGTTGTGTTTGTTCTCAATGTCAATTAACAGGCACTTTCATGGAAAAATGAAACACGGCCCGGGCTAACAGTGGAAAAAATTCCTCATGAATAAATATAGGGCATGGTGTTTTTTAGTTTGAATGGTTCAGGAGAAAAAAACTGCTGCCCAATAAATTTCGTCCAGCCAGAACTGGATGGTAACACTTCGTCGGATATTACCAGTCGCCAATTCTTTTTGTAAAGTTGGAATTGAATCAAACAGAAGCACTGAAGAACAGTTGTCGCTGTTGGCTATAAAATTGTCCATGGTGAGACCGGTCATGTGGATCCGAGACCACGCATGCTATCCTTATTTCATATTCGATCGCTGGATTCAGCACCCAAAATTCGTGAGGCTTCATGAATGCAAGAAACAAGCAATAGTTCTCTTAAACAAGGAATAATTTTGTATAAGTTTCACGTTCCTGAGTAATCTATTACAAATCGTGACTGTTTTCACAGAGAAGAAAGGACGATACTTAACGGAATGTGTCAGAGGAAGAAATGAAAAATACCTCATGGTGACTGTTACGTTGGGGACGAACCGGATGTCTTAAAGTAGTGAGGGGGTTAAAGGTACGATTGTACAAAAGCTTAAAAGTAAGAAAAGTCCCTTTGTAAGCAACGAAAGCACAAAGGCCAAGACCCGTAAGCCAGCAACTTTCCTAGCAGTTCAAATACTGGCGGTCCAAGGTCAAAACTCCCTTGGTGAAAAAAACTTTGGACGGATTCTATTTTCTTCCGCTCCACAGCACGCATAAGGCTAAATAAAAATGGACAGTATTTTAGGCCAGGTCTAATGTACATTTTATAAATGCGCATTATAATCTCGCTGCTTTTAAAATTTAGGAGGATAAACCCGGCCGTTCTACGTGCTTTGGGGACTATCAGGGCGCAGCTTTCTGAAAGATTAAGACTCCTGGAGTATGATACACCCAGATCCTAAATAAACCTAGGCACCTTTATGTCGTGACTGTCAAAACTTAGTTAAGGTTGGTGGTCATCGCCGACCACTATGACTGAGCATTTGTGCCAAGAGAGGAGATGGTGCCATGTGCGGCACCACTGGGAGAAGGCATGTAGGTCGCTCTTTAGGAGCTCAAGCACGATATCACGATCTACTGGCTTATACGTATATGCAATTTTAAGATCATCGGCCTACATGAAGGGCTTACGACTCTTAAATAAATTTTGCAGTTCGTTAACAAAAAGGTAAAATACTAGCGGGCGGAGTACACTACTCTGAATGACTCCACTTCCCACACATGTGGAGTTGGAGATGGCATTGGAAACCTTGACTCGTTGTGTGCGACCAGCCCGACAAGAAGATATAAAATTCAGAAATTTGCAACCTATTCCAATAGAGGAAGGTTTCAAGAGACGAAAAGCATGGCCAACACGTTCAAAAGCCTTTGTGAAATTGAAATAAACTGTGTAAAGCGCATAACCATTATCCCTAGATTGGAGAACATGACCAAAGAAAGAGAGCTGACAGGTGTGACAAGACCGAGCTTTGAGGAATCCATGCTGAGCATCATCAGTAGGTTATTCTCTCTTAAGTGGCACATCATCTTATCTTTAATCAATATGTCTTATAGTTCGAGGCTGTGCGGAAGGTGTTTATTCGCCGAAAGTCGTCAGATGATGTAGAGTGACCGTGCTGGGAGATAGACAGAATGTATGATTCCCTCCACAACGTAGGATAGGTTTCAGTTTCAAGAGCGGGAATAAATATCTTGCACTTGAAGGACGAGAAAAGTTCATTTGCATCTGCCATTAGAATGCTAACTGGGATGCCATCAGTTCCAGGGCAATGAGAATGGAGAAAACGCTAGAATCGCTACAGTCACGTCCCATAGGGTGGAAGTTATAGTTTCAAGAACGGTCGGAAGCGGAACTATCGAATTTTAAATGAACGTTTTGGACAATAAACTATTGACTGTCAATTGGGCATCAGCTATAGAATTCCCGAAAGCGTCTCAGAAGCTGAGTCGCTGCGTTTTCCTATAAGTTCGAACTTTTCCAAGGAAAAGTGTCGAGATTTTTAACGAACGATTTTCTGTCAACTGGACCTCTTCAGCAACTTGGAGCCAGCAGCTGCCCTCTACCGCGGAAAAATGCGGGAGGTCCAGCAGCAGAAATGTAAGTGAATGCTAAGCGTAGACACAACTGCTCCCACCACGGCAGTCTGCACGATCATTTCGAATGCAAATAAAGCCTCGACGAGAGAGTTCAGAATCAGCTAGGAAGCTGTTGCCGATGCCTCAGTTACTAAGTCAATATCTGGGCAATTGACGAACACCAACTTCTGAAGCAGAGTCATCTTATTTAGTAAGAACAAAGAAAGTAAGAGAAAAGACTGTTTGTTTTTAAGGGAGTTGGGATACGTCGTCCAGTGATTGGCTGTCCACGGAACATACGGTCCGGATGCACCTGTCTGGTTCTGCAAAAAAACTGTAGCATCAGTAGACCCTAACTTGAATAAAGGGGAGTAGGATTTGTGAGAGGAAATGACGGGTAGGGGAACTCATGATTGATTTTGGCTGGCAGATTTTCTGCTGTAAATCCACGAGCCGGATATAACAACGTATTCCCTCCGGAGTAAAACTGAAAATCGGATGAGTTAAGTGACTCAGTGTGGACATTAGCATGAGTAATGCATTGTTATGACGGCCGTGGCGGAAACATTTTGGGGATGGGAACACATCATTTCAATTTGGGCAGGAATTATATTCATGGGCGGGAATGTGGGCATATTCAGCTTAACCGCTTCGAGATGAGGCTAGGAGGATATATGGAAACACGTCATGTTTGGGGCCGTGATGTTTGAGGCAATAACAGGCGGCTGTGGAGGAAAGGGTTTCTAACAATTACTAGATTTACCCGCTGCTCGAGTGGCTGTGACGGCACTCCGATTCGCCTTTAAATTAGATACTTGCTTAGGTTATTTTGGGTTGCTGGGTGAGTCGGAAGGGATGTTTGTATGCCAGGCATGTTGCTACGTTTAAAAATATCAGCATCAGGAGTAATCGAGTTGCCTACGGAATCGACTATGCCATGACGTGGTGAGAACGCAGATGATTTTAATGAGGGCTTATTCAAAATTGCAACAATTTTCGTTATGTCGGTGTAAGTTTTCGACATGTTACATTTGTTCAGTTTTCGCTGCAGTGGCGTGAGGTCCGACGAAGCTGAGCAATGCCATTTACGTTAGAAATCTCTAGTGATCTCCTTCCTCGAAAAGATGAAGTCGACTTCTATCAAGGAGAAAAGGGTAAATAGTATCGGTGCATTACGGCTGAGCTAGCACAGTCGTTTAGCTTGAGTGACAGTGAAACCCAAGCCACAACTCTGCAGGAACAGATGCCATCCTTCTTAAAGCAGATATGTCATTTGGGATGTTTTACAGCGTAAAATTATGCTTGCGTTTTATCCTCTCCTCAGGTTCACAGCTTATTGTCCCAGAAATTTTAAAAGCTTTTTTATGTTTTTTTGAAAAGTGCTGCTAAGATCACCATACATCAAATGATTTATCATTTCGTCGGCTGATGGTCTGTTACGACCAACAGAGGCTCCATTTTGAACAATTAAAGGGTTTTGAGGTTCTACATGCGCTAATGAGAGTTTTGAGTCAACCATATCCAGAGAAGGTAGCGAACACATACTGACACCCGCTGTGTCTCCGGTCACGATTCTAGCACTAAGAGACGGCGGAGAGGTCACGAGCCTTCGTCTGTTAGCACTTGTTCTTCGGGGCATTACAGGGTACGATATAAGTTTTTTCCGTTGCAGTACAAGAATTGAAGCGTTGCTAACGTACAACAAAACTCACAGAATAGCAAATGCTACCGTGGGTTTACTACAAAACTAGGAATAGGCGTCAATAAAATGGCGCTTCGCGAAATTTGGCTTCTTTACCAAACTGTCTAACAAGACTGGGTGAAATCATACCCAGCAATAAAAAGCGACCTTTATAAAGGAGTCAAGTAAAAAATAGCAGAATGATCAAAGCGAAAAAAGGCGGAATTTGAGACCCCATGTCAGGAGGTCCAAGGTCTGACGACATCAGCATCGCAGCCGTCAGCTGCTGACGGCCCAAAGGTACAATGAATAAGCACGATGACTGTCTGTAACCAACTGACGATCGCAGCGTCCGTTGCAGCGTTAAGACGGCGTTCGGCATAAACGTCTTTTACAAAAAACACCAGGCACATATGTCCTACTTGTGTTCTATTGGAGGCGGAAATACCGCAGCATTCGCTGCAAGAATTTTCTTCGTCCTCTTCACAGAGGACTTCGTCCAATCTCTAACCTTCTACGAGAGGAAAACAAGAAGCCAGGAGTTTTTTGAATCTCCAGTCGACCCCGCCATCCAGCGTAATATTTGTGTTTTAAGTGCTTAATCATGTGTGTTTCAGAGGCTTTCAACAGATGGAATAAGGACAGCAAGTCTGATCGACAATGCCTGAAAAGTGCACTTAGTAAACACACGACCGTTATCAACAGCAATGTCATACGGCCTCCAGAAGCCAAATAACAGATGGCACTTTGTAATATATTCACGTTATTACCAAAATTTAATGTTATAGTAGACAACATTGTTTTCACTTACCAGTGTTCATTATTTCCCTTGTAGACCTCCAATCCACAACGGACGAATCGGACAACAAACTAGGAGACAAAATCCTCTAGCACATTATAACAACCGTCCCCGTCTTACATTTCGTCCCTAATAAACTAGTTCTTCTGCTTAAATGTATTACTTCGTTTTCATTACGAGGTCTCGATGGAAATACTACTAGGGGGGGGGGGCGGTACAATGAATGGGGACCTCTGCTTGAGTAAAGCGGGAAACTCGGTTTTTAGAACTCGACTCATGCTCGCAATAAGCTTGCAAGTCCGTTTTTTGATCTCGTTCTGGGATTTTTACATCCAGCTCTCAGTGAGCTCAGATAAATGACCACATCAGACCGCAAAAACAGTTTGCACAATTCATCAAACGACCTCTGATTGGGCTCGTTCAGAACTCTTTTTGCTATTAGGGTAGTATTTCCTGTGCTAAGGTTTGAAAATTTTCCAAGCGTACTTTTTCCTTTTCAGAAGTCTTTATGCTAGTCTTTGTTACCGTTTAGTATAAGTTTGATTGTCACATTTCCCAATATTCGCATCCGTACGCCCGTTAATCGGCTTTATAAGATACGCCACTCCTCGCAGATCATTTCATTTCCCTTTGTTATACGTGTCAGTGCATTTTCTTACTCCATAGGTGTACATTTGTTTGGAATTTTCTTCCGATTGAAAATGCATTGCATAAAGAAACCCTGTATATATCTTAGCATACTACATAACCCTGCCAGCACCAGCCCCCTCTGGCCCCCTCATGGCCCCGCCTCATGAGATACGTTAACGTATCTGGGCGCCGCTTTCTTCTCAAACACTTAGCTTTTATACTTTTAGGATGGAACTAACGTAATCCGACTGACAGTTTTGCAGATTCTACTCCATTTAAAAACGGTCATTTTATCTGTCGACTGTCGGTCTATTAGAGACTCTTAAATCCACTGGGTATATCATCTGCCATGGTGGTCCTCTCGGTACTTAACCTAGTCCTTTTATTTTTTTCCACCGAACTGATAATATATGCGTTTTCTTTTTTATTTCGCCTTATTCTAGTTGGAGTCTCTGGTCAGCACTGTTATTCATCGCTCTGCTGGCCGTCCTGTTTTAAATTATTTTAACTTCTCATCATCACTGTACTTGGAACAAACTTCGGATAACAAAATAGTACAATTATAACGGGTCTTTGACTGTTTGACAGATCATTCTTGTTCTAATGGTCGTGTCTCATTTTTCCGAACTACTTCCTAGAACTCACCTCTTCGCGTCTGTTCGACAAGTCTTTAATTATATTGCATTCTTCAGTGGCTTCGACAACTACAGTGGCAACGAATGACCTTGTGAGCTTGCGCAATTTTCAACTTATGCATTATCAGCTGTTGGTTGTTGTCCAATTTGTTTTCATTATATACGACATCTTTGCAAATTCAATCGCTGATCATATTGGTTCACTCAATGTTCGGTTGCTTGTCGTTTACATGTAACTCCCATTTTGGGCATTTAAATATTGCTTTCAGCCTTCAAGACTTGATTGTTGTATTCGCCGTCATAGTTATCGCCTTACAGCTCTTTAACACATATCTATTTCAAGCTGGATTCATGCGACTATTATTCACACAACTGAGGGGGACTTTTCTTGTTGTTTTTATATACTTCGCTCTTTGTGTTGCAGCGCATTCCTGGGGCTTGGTAAGTTGGTGTAGTATATTTCAAAATGCCCATCGCATGTAGATTTTGAGATGGAACAATACAAAACAATTGGTCTCCAATCCAGGTTACCTTGCCCTTGTTGCCGGCCAGCGTACATGTAACTCTTTTTGTATTCATATTAGCCTTTTGCAGAGCCTAAGGGGGGCACGCATTCGGAAAGATCTATGATATTTTACTGAGCTGGTTTACGAAATATAAATAACAAGTCAGGTACCATCACAGCAGTGAAGATGCTGCGCATGCCTACGGTTCGCAGTCAGGGTAGAGACTTAAATTAATTGCGTGTGTACATTCCCATTAATTGTACAAGAAGCAAGGAAATTAACTGCCAATTGGCAGTTAGCCGAATGTCTCACTTAATCGACCTACCGGTAGAAGTTTTGCAGTTGACGACAGCAAAAAATATGCTATCTCAGTGCAAAGTACTGCTTTTATGGCTTAGTTTGAACGGATGGCGCCCCAACTACAGTGGAAATCTGACCTTCTGGGTTTGTCGAAATCCTCAAAGTGTCATGTCAGTTGTCTGACTGTGTAGCAAAATTCGCCTATCATAAATATCCATTTTTGGGACTTCTCGCACAAATCATATGGCTTGTTAACTCGTATAGCTTTATATCATAAGCATGCAAAAAATTGTGTTTACTTTAAATTTCCTCTTCACCTTTAAGACTATGTTTTCCGTTAGAATGTTTACAGCGCTGAAAAATTAACAAAATGGCTTATCTTTAAATTTTTCGGCGGACAAGTTATTTGGAAGAATTTTGACCTAACTGGTGCTAACAATCGTTTACAAAATTTCTGTTAAGACAGCTAGGATACCAGCTGATAAACCGCATCCATCTGACTGAGGATTACGTTATACTTATGTTGGGTAGTCAGAGGCAACGTTTAATAAACCATTTGGGGTGCTAGTATGTCATTGAATACTGTCGAGCAATATGTCCTCCGTAAGCGTTATTGGCAGGCAACAGTGATAAATAGTTTGCTGGCATTCAGCCCCTGCATGGATCGAGTCGACCATATGGTTTTCTTTGACAGTGGAATTCACCGTAATATCATATTAACAAACCTACCTCTTATATTTGAAGACTTCTCTAACACCAGCATTTCCAACTCCACCTCCACCACTCACTTTAATACTGGTGGCATCGAACGTCAAAAGGCCACTAGTTAACACCCTGTTTTAAATGCAATGGTGCGTTTGTACTACACATCGGCCTAATCGGACATTTACAACTCCTCCGCACTGAGACTGGCGTATTGGTTCCAGTGTCATAAATGCATCCTATAAATACTACAACTTCCTGCGCGTTAATCACCCGTATCTGCCACTTTCTCTGATGACGACTTCGAGCGAGAATCCGAAACGTCAGGCGAATAAAGCTCTTGCTCCAGCGAGCGCTTCTACTTATTATCAACTGTTCCAGGAACTCGTATCTTGGTTTGTATCAACTATTATCAAAGGCAGAAAAAACTGTTTTGGTAATACCTAAGCAAATGAGTCCTTAAGTTAATGATGATTAGGCTACGAAATCTGTCTTAATCTATCGGGTCTGGGAATGCCCGTTCGGACGAACAGTGACAAGAATGTGGACTACGCAAAAAGAAATTAGAACAGTGTTTAAAAAGGCAATTAATCCTCCAACTTATCTACACTGCTCAATAGTATTTTAGCTCTTTGCCGCTTTTCTCTATACTCCATTGACTACAGCACATTCCATAATGTTGTCAATATTCTCACATGATCACGACGGGTATGACCAAATCTCGTCATTTGTTAGCTTCTTTATGATCTGCAGGTATTAGCATTGGTCACGTTGGTAATTTTCTAGACTTTCTTTATATTCTCCGACTCATCTAGTGAGAAGTTTATCGTGTTCTTACTAATTTTTGGAGTTCGAGTGACATGTTATTGACTTCAGGACACAAGTTTCGTTTATTTGTTCGTTGTTTTTACTAAACTAAGTATTTTAACGGCAAAAAAACTTATAAAAAACAATGTTTATCAAAACTGTCAGCCAAAGTTACGCGTGCTGGACCGTTTCTTGCATAAAAATTACGACATACCATAACGAGGCCTAGTCAAATGTTCTTACTGCCTATGGAAGAACAATGTGTATCGGAATGTTATAGAAGATTCAGTTTAAGTTCACCTTGACAAATCGGCTTTATTTAGGCACCGAAAAATCGTAATAGTGTAATTTCTTAGTTTTTTGGCATCTGCTTATGTCTTTTTCTAGTCTACAAAGGCAACTATTTGATATTTCTATCATAGAGTCTTCGCGAACTGATTGTTGCCTTATAAACACGACATTCTGAGGTTTTTACGCTCTGTGGAGCATTTTTAGTCTATTTTGATTGAGTTTTGCTCGACTAATGCTCTACTAGTCACCAGTTGGATCTGCGCTCTGGAACACTTGGTCTTAACCAAGTGCCTGCTGTTAGTTTCGATTTTGCAATGAGTAGGGGCCTGAATGTTAAGCTTCTGCAGTGCAGACATGCTTCTCAGAGTCTGCAGTCAGTTACAAGTAAATGCAAGAGTATTATTATTTGTATATTGCATTTCGGGACAGACTAGGGCTCAGAGCGTAACTGGTGGTGTTCTGTTGGTGGTCAGTTATTGCATACCCGTCTCTCTGACGCCTTGATTGTGATATTGTCTATAGCGAGCGTTATTCACAAAATATGATATGATTGCTGATAACAGAGTTTATCACTGTTTTTTTGTAAAACTTTAGCTTAATTTTGGGACGTTTCTCGCCCAAATCTGTACTTTAGGACATATTTGGGTCTTTGTGGTTGAACCTCTTAAATACCTGTTCACCTTTTCAACTGCTCACTTCAGTGGGATTGAAACTGATTCCTTCACTATTTAGGGTCAATTGTATATTACCACTTCTTCAAACGAACGATCTACTTCCTGGGTGACCGCAAACTTTACTGTGATGGTGTCTGGATCCGTTCCAAACTGGAAAGCAAAAACTAAACGGTTCTACGATCAAGTCTTGGACAAATGTTTTTCTTTATCTTCCTTAAATAAAATATTCTCAAGTCCGCAAATTCTTCTGAAAAATGTGTAATCAATGATTTTAGATGGATATTCGAGTCCAAGGCACCTGTTGTAATAAGTAGGGGAGAGAATTATCAGGCACTGGGGCTACTTGCTTTTATGAAATATCGAAGTCTTTTCGAAGCCAGTGGCCATTAGCACCACTCAGCGACCAGAACTAGCAGTCTGAGGATGACCACACTTTCATATAATGGCTAAAACGATTTTGTAAATCATCAAACGGATAAATTAAGTAGTTTCAGGTCTATTTTTGACTTCAAAATGTGCGGAGACTTATCTATGGGGTTTCTGTGATAAAGCCATATTAAAGGCCATATTAAAGCCTGAGTTTCCAAACATTGAAAGAAGACTTCAATTGAGCACTTCCTGTTAAAATTATGTTCCTACCGTCGACGGTTGCTAACCCCCTAGTTTCCAACTTGTTTTTTTTCTAACACTTTGAGACCTAAATAATTTTCGTGATAGGTAAGTCTTTCTTATGGAGCAGAGACTGGATATCAATAGTTGAATAGCCCATCTAGGGTGTTGTACTCTAATGAATAGATAAATACTAAAATGACACCGGAGGAACAGGGTGTGGAGCCCCAGTTTTGTGGTCCTATAGTTAGCCTTATCCAAATGTTTCCAAAAACATGAAGTATTTCTCTCGTTACGTGCCTTATTTTTGGTGTAGTTGCCGCTTTACTATCGTGCGAACACCCGAATTCTCATTACAATTTGTCGCCGTAGTGTGATGTTTCTTATGCACTTCTTGCATGCACGACATTTGGCTTTTTGTTCAGAGATATCACGTTTTATAGACTCGTAAATTCCGGATGTTTGTTAACCTGTAAGGTGACAAACCGCCTGAATTCAGGTAGGGGCGTCAGCTTTGCATAAGAGCTTCTCTTCTTCACTACTCTCATTCGAAATAATGACCTACCATCATACGCCTACCTCACTCGCCTCCAAATACTTGTTAATTTCCTTTAGGATACAAGTGATCACTTGCAGGTCCAAAATCACACTACTGTGTACGGAGTTTACTACTTATTTGTTAGTATGGTGCCGAAATGTGCAAGGATCTGGATAGCCGATTAAGAATAAATGCATCCGTCACAACGAATACCGTAGCTTTGCTCGTCATATAAACCTAATTGTGATATACTATGCAACGCCTACTTGTCATAGGCTAGTAGCTGTGACATAACCATTTAAATGTATATTGTCTGAGATTGTAGTAAGCGAAAGCCTTTCCAGCTGATCATTTGTTGCGGAAAATGCGGACTGCAAAAAGACGGAACATGCCTAGCTGCCGACCAGAGCGCAAGATAATATACTTTCAGCCAAGGCCAACTACAAAAAGTAGGTTCTCGTGTCTGTTTAATAAACAGTCATGAACCGCATTTCTCACTATCGACCTGTCGCATTGACTGACCATAATACGGTTCCAAACCAAGGCGGTTTCACAACATGAAGCACGTTCTAAGCCCCCATGCTAGTTCAACCGTCGTGCCCTACGTTATCTACCGTGTGCTCCACGACAAGGTGAGTCAGGCGTGGCGACTTGCGCATGAATTATAGTCGGAGTACACCTGTGCAGCATCTAGCCGCACTCTTTCCTCCTCCCCACCTGAGCCCGCTGTCAAGATATAGTCAAGAAGACGGGGGGGGCGGAGAAGGTGCAGGTAAATGACACAGACGGGCCCGCACCTAGGCGTACTATGACACCCCTTCGTCCACAACGAAAAATTGACCAGAATTTTAACTAACAACGGTAACACCGCAGCGGGAGCGCAAGCGCATCTACTGGCAGGGAACCAGGTGCTGGAGAACTGCCAGCACACACCAAGCTGCATGGGCCGTGGTTTGTTGGTTGGAGCGTAGTAGATGCTCATAATCCTTGAGGCAACACCCTTATAGACACCGTAGCATAATTGAAAATTTGCAACTCGAGAGTTTTCATAGAGGTGCGAGTTCCAGCTTATCTACGAATATAACACTGATTTTTAAGGCAATGGTTGTAAGTAAAGTCATATATGAGGGCTTTACTTATTCGAATTAAGTGTGACTAGCTCTAGGCTGAACACACGGTGTTGGAGTTTAGAATGCTCTGCCTGCAGATATCGTCATATCCACACCCGTCGAGGCTTTTAAGCACAAGCAGGATCGGTATACCACTACACATCATAATGTCACCCGATCGATATCGTCTTAGCATTCCGCCCTAACAGTTTGTTACTGTGGTAGCATTACTATACGTATTTCAGCAACGTTTGTTTTTTACGCATTGTCCCAATTTGTTGCACACGAATGTTGGAATTCACTTCGGCAACATCAGATAACTGAGATCGTGCCAATTTGCTACAGCACAATTATGCATGGACTGACTACACTGTACTTAGTAGTGTTACCGTTTTTAACATTTGGAATAATTCGTTTGTCTGTCCATTTTTGATGAATTTCTGTAGCTGTATGATGCCTCCGTTTTCAAATTTTTGATGTACTTCCCTCCCTCATTGCAAACAGGGAGTTCGAGGGTTCAACACTTACAGTGGGTGGGCTAACTCATGAAATGTCAATCGAAATTCCGAAATGCGTTTTCGGTTCGAAAAGATTAATTAAATAGGGTAGTAAAATTAATCATCATGCAGCATAATTCTCTAATAATTCAGTTACCTCGGGATGCCGGCTTTCAAACGAATTCCTTTCCTGCTGGGTGCAAGAACTATACTCTGTAACAAATGACTACTTATGACTACATGCATTTTTCTCATTTATTTTCGATGCCCTTAAACATTCAATTATATTTCATGGAAAAATATATAAAATATACAATGTTTTACTCATTTGGTTGAACAATATGTCTTTTTCCAACTTTATACTTGGAAGAAGTGTATAATTCGGTTTTCAAAACTTTTCCAATTTCTAAATAATTTTGAACCCGACCTGCCGTTACAATTCCATTCAGGGTTTCCAAACTATAAGCCATATATTTTTCGCGTGCAAAACCATGGATTTCTCTACGGAATTAAGAGGTGACCATATAAGGGTTTATAGAATTTAGCAGTGGATTAGAGCCATATTGTTAGCTTTACAAGCTACATCGGTAAATACAAAGACAGGATGCTTTATGAACGGGCATTTCACGATATTAAAACTTTTATAAAACCGAATTTTACCTTTTATTCAGGTATAAAATTGGAATAAGACGTAGTTTGCTATCAAACGAG
>CACRXP010001334.1:31350-45684 GCA_902702965.1 Spirometra erinaceieuropaei
TCATTTCGGAATTTCGGTTGACATTTCATGAGTTAGCCCACCTACTGTACGTTTCCCCCAAATAAACTGAATTGAACAAGTCACTGTGCCTGCCCCCCCATGCGGTGGAGCACACGATGGGCATCGTCGGTCACGACGGTCGAACTGTCAGTCGGTCAGCTTGAAAGTCCCTGCGGTCGTCTGAACTTTTGGACGCCTGCAGAAGCTCATCATAAGAAACGACAAGACAACAGTATTAAATGCGCAGATTTTTTCAGTTTCACACAGCGAGCATCCTTTGCTGTGAACACGATCGCGCCACCTGGTGACAGGTGTTCAGTGAATGTTATTCAGAGGGAAAATCGATAGTTGATCTACGTCTTCGTTTGTCAGCCCCGTCCACGACTGTCTAGGCCGAATAATCAACGTCCCCGACCTAGACGAGGCAAAGAAGGTAGTGAATAACCAGAGGCTGATAAAAGTTAAACTCAAAATCATTGTGAAGGAAGACATGGTGCACAACCCGTCATCCAAGACGCGGAGGCAAACAGATGTTAACCTCGCGAATTCAAAACCAACCGGACTTTTCGCTACATTTGGAAGGATAATCTGCAAGAAAAAGCACACTGTGCCCTGAAGCATCCGCTGCAAAGTAGTAAAGAGTAGGTCAACAAGGGACGTGTCGTCCTGAGAAAGCGAAGCAATGATGAAAGAAAAAAAATACCTGTACTGCCTGCTTACAAGTGGAGAACAACTGTCGTAATGAACTGTGTCGACCACACCAAGGAGGTTCAAGCCTCCCTCTCCCAATATAGCCTAGCGATCATGCAAGAGAAGGTCACCTGCCATAGCTCCAATCCTGCTTTTTGCAGCTGAGGCAACAATAGACGCATTCCTTAGAACGGAAAGAGACCCACCGATATTCTTCTTATCCGTCAGTTAACAGACGGAAAGAGGAGGCATATTCGTCCGCAGACTTACTTGCAAACTCTACATCGCAATGTACCGAAGGACTGCTAGCACAACTGAAGTGCTCAGGTTTCACAGCGACCACATAACGGTGAAGAAGTACATTTGTGTTACCATTCACTTACAAGGGATAGAACGGCATTACAGCAACCCCGAGGGACAAGCGTTGGAAATGGGACGTCCGCAGGACCAGTTCACACGGAACCGCTATCCACAAGGTCTTATCGGTCGCTACCTCTCTAATCGCGTTCACAGAGGACACACAGGAGGACCAATCATTGAATGCGACAAAAAGCCTTACATTAGAGAACATGCATGTCCGGGCAGGGTGGGCGCCAGGCAGTCCACCGTGATCGGAGACCCTCGTAGGGGACATCTAGATCAACATGGTGACTGATACTGTCCGCACCCCGAGGAAAAGGTGATGGAACTCGGACGTCTACGAGTGTGGCGTGCGTATCGTCTATCGTCCGGAAACCGCCGTTCGTAGAAGAGTATCGACTGGAGGCTGGTGTGCAGTCCGGCGTGGTTTGTCAGCTTGCACTCCACCGTGCAGGCCAGACCGCACGACAACTCAGCCCACCATTGCGCGAACACAAACGAACTGCTCAGAGGGACGACTTGCTGCTACAAGCCGCTGTCTACACTGTGGAAAAAGACCACAGACCGGACCTTACAAATACTGGAATAATGGCGCGGCGGGCGGGATGACAGAACGAGGGCTGTCAGATACACGGGCATCTCGTTGAATCTGCACACATCACGGTTCGGATCGCACTCTCACCACCAGATGGTACGCCCTGCTTCCAATCAAGGGCGCACATGAAACTACTGTTGCCATGGCTAAGTTGTCTCCGTTGATGGCACCCTGCACGAATACGAAAGCTCAGATGACTGCAGTGATCGTTCCGTTGATCAGCTAGTCCGTCCATTTATAATGGATACTAGGGGGGGGGAATGACTCTAGGTGTAATAGGAGGCTGCGTTTGCTCGCAGGCTGAGAATTAGTAGGGAGTTGCGTTCACCCTCTGGGCCATGTATAAATGTGCACAAACCGGGCAGCAAGAGTGTCAGAGTTGCATAAGGAGGCGTCAGTAATAGATGTTGTACAAAAGTTGACTTACCGAACAGCATGCATAGACTTATTCTTCAGCAGAAGGCAAAATTGTTGTTATAAAATTGGAATTTTATTCAGGACTAAGCTTAATGTTAGGGCACCATAATTTTCACTCTCTATTCATCAACAAATTGCAGGCATTATCTGGGTAGGATGGGTGCGAGTCGCGGCAAAACGGCGATGGGGGCGAATGTTTGAATTTCAGGTTAGATATGAGTAAATAAGACTGGCCTACAACCGGACCCATTTTGTTTGTCTGAGCTTCTGAACTCGCACAGGATTCCATCGTCAGAACGAGTGACAGTTGTAGGGGGTACCAGCTAATCAACGATTGATGACACAGGTCTGAAAGTGGCTTCACAGGGCTCTGTATGCCGTCGCCAGATCGATACATCAATTAACTGAGTTCTCATCCAAGGCCCAGGGTTCAATCGGCTCTCTACTCGTCTTCCTTCCGGCGTGGCCGATTATCTTGATGGCTGCGAAACTGGACTCGCGACGCTTTTCGCCACTTCGTTGCACAACCAACTTATTTTCATGTCTGTGCGATCCGAGTATGCATCCAGTGTGACCTGTGTATTATCAAGAGCAGTTTAGCCACAGGATATGATACACCGTCCCAGATTGCTCCTTGACGTTTCACCGGACCTTGATGACCCTGATGCGCATGTTACCTTTTAATTGGTGGGTAATTTCAACACCTAGCCCACAGCAGTGCGCTCAGTTGCCTCTGAGCAGATTCCAGAAATCCTGCAACAGGTTCTTCCTGACGAGAACAAATGTGTCCGCAGCCTAACGGCGCCAAACCCGACTCCTGATGGATGAAGGCAGTCTCTTGTAGCTCTTTTTGGGTCACATCAAACCGGAGCTTGGTGAGCGCATCGGGGTTCCAAAGGTGAAGTGGGTTTTTGCAGAATTGGGGCAGTCTCGTGTGCTGCTAGTATCCCCTATAGCTGTCGCTTGTCCTATTGCTGTCGCTATGTCCTGCAATGGACTCCTGCGCAAGATTGACTAACAAATTATTCCGGTGTCCTACAAGTCCTTCCCTTCCCTACTTACGTGCAACATACCATTCTACTGTGTAGTAATCAAGAGTAGTATCTTCGGTAGGAGTAGAAGTAAGGGATGTGGACCAAAAATGCAATTCGGGAGCAGGGGTCATTTGCCACATTCGCATTTCACTACCTGTAGGCAATTTGCATTAGAAATAAGCGAACCACTATTTGTGGTCATTCAATTCTAAAATGACGTTGCCCTTTTTTCCTAGGCACTTTAACTTGTAGGAAAATCTTAATTTTATCAAGTTTTCCCCTATGCAGACAAATAACGACTGTCGTTCCATCCTCTATTTCCTCCAGTCACATCAAAAATGATGTACTTTTCTGTTGGTCATGTGGATAGTTTGGTCCCAAACATGGCCCCTTATTTTATGCGGCTAAAGTCTCTGTAGTGACTAGATCCAAGGTTATTCTGTGTTTGTTGAAACTTTCTACATGTTTAACTTCGAAAGGCAGTCATTTGTAAAAAGATATTTATACATCATTTAATAGATAGATGAGATGCAAGGTAAAACTTTGGCGTGATTGTGCCGGATTGTTATCAGAGGGAGTGATTCACTCGGAGCTAGTACTAACGCCGCTCACGGACTAGCCGAGAAACAGCTGTTCACGCCTGAATAGCATTCCCACCAGTGCATACTTCCAAACAAATGTGCTTTCTGCTGTACTTTGGACTTTTGGCTAGAATGCCACCTTCTGGAGTTTTACTACTGCACTCATGATTCTGACAGATCTGCAACCTTCATTTTCTTAGTTTCATGCATTGAGCAACACGAGAAAACAAAATAAGAAACCCGTCCACCCTTCTGATTTGCGGAGCCCAACTACATCTTTAGCAGTCTAGACAAGTTTGTTTCCGCTCGAGTTACATTCTACACAGACTCTCAATCAGCACCGCGCTCATTTCCTTTGAAGGAAGTTTGACAGGCGGTCACTCTTCAAATTCAAGTGGGATTAACTCACGCCTGCATAGTGGATCCATTTCGTTATCAGTGCCCACTGATCTGTCCTCGCTGCATACCCGAATCGACTGCCTCCTTTGGTCCTACACTCTGAGCCGATCAACATTGCCAACGCGCTCCGTAAGGGATGCCGGTCGCCGGACTGACCATTTCAGCTTATTTTCTGTCACCGGCCAGTCGGCCGACCATCAGATAAGATCACCGGATGCCTCAGTCCGAGGGTGTTTTCTCCCCTCAAATGGATGGCACTGTTGCGCCAGACCAGTCGGCAAGGACTGATAAAAGTTCACGGCGCCTCAGCCGGAGCCGTTATAACTGAAGGCTCACTGCGGGCTGACTTTCTCTCAGAGGAATAAAGCTATCCCAGGCTGTGTGTGAAATCTGTTTTGAGGAGGGAAGCAGTAGCGCGTTGGAGAGTCGATGCATCCAGTCTCAGCTCCGTTCGCCTTGATTCACTTTTGCCATTGGAACGGAGAGAGGAGGCTGTTAGCTGAGCCTCCCGGAGTTGATGGATAAACCAACTGACACTTAGTAGGTTGTATGTTATGTCTTTTTCGGTAATAACATACTGCCTATATCATGCGTCGTTGTGAGACTGCTGGTTGGGTTACAGAGAGAGCCCGTAAGGCACAACGGAACGAATGAGTTCCGTAAGAACGATCAGTGAGCGCTCCTATCTACCGTTGTATAATCCCGATCGAAACCGACAGGGCAACGGGTTCATGGCCCAGTGGTTAGAGGCGTGGACTTCGAGCCGCGGGTGTTCCACACTTCGGGATTGAGTATGACTGGCTGGCAACGGCCACTAAGCCAGAAATAGTCATTACCAGTCTCCCTTGTCTTTGTTGGTAATAACATACTGCCTATATGGTGAGCCGCTGTGCGGCTGCTGGTTGGATTCGAGAGAGAGAGTCCGTAAGGCACAATGGAACGAGTGAGTTCCGTGAGAACGATCGGTGAGCGCCCCTTACCACTTCGTAGGCTGCTTCATCAGATACACCTCATTCTGCACGTCAGTATAGTTTCACACTAACCGGGCGTAGTCAGGAATAGGCCGCAGTGGAAATACTTGATCTGTGCATCCACATCCAACTCGAGGGCGGACTTGGTTGAAACAAAACCTGTAGCCTCGTCCACTTCTGCGCCATCCAAGAGGAAGGATGACAAGTTCCTTTGCGGTAAGACTTCTATCACCTCAGTTCTCGATTTTTGCAATGGCTCTCTCTTATAAGGACCCACAGATGAGAAGACACTTGATCTCACTAAGAGGCGTCCGACTGAATTGGGCACCTTTTGTTGCATCATGTCAGTAAAGAGACAGTGCGGTCCCAAAAGATGTACCAGACTCCTGATGTACTGAAACAGAACAGGCCCCCTGTATGGGTTAATCGGGTTACGCTGAGTTCGCACGGGGTCACAATTACTGTCGTATATGCGTGTGGCAAACCTTAGACACAGGCCTTCACATCGCGTCCGATATTGTGTACAATCTTATCAACCGCTTTGGTTGACAGGCTCAAGCAGTCGAGTGATGCATGGGGAAGCGCAGAGAGAGAGAGAGAGGTTGAGTCCGATACGGCGCATTAGCGCATTCCCCATTTTACCACGACGCGCTAAAAGTCGTGGCTTGAACGTTTCCCAGTTGACGGGATAACTCGGTCATTCGCGGGACCGGCAGTAAGGCCCCAATTGCTCCTTCTCAGCGTGGACTCCGAAACATTGCCACTTCTGCACGATCTGGGCCGTAGCTGTGAAAGCCTGCTGCATGCTGTGAGCATCGGGTAGTGTGTGTGTGTGTGTGTGTGTGTGAGAGAGAGAGAGAGACTGGCGAACCAGTGCCTGGAGCACCAACCTACATCCACCGCACTCGCCTCCACTGCCCACACTGCCCTCGCACCTTCCGGCATCGCATGGGCCTATTCGGCCACATGCGCATTACGAGAGCGGAACTGACCGCAACTCCGACACACCCAGGACATCCAGCACATCCACCACGCCCAGTCCCACCCTCGCTCCATCGCCCTGCGCGCCCATCACCACCACTACCACCATTACCGCCTCCTCCGTAGCTGACACTGACACGGCCGACTTCTCATGTCCACACTGTCCACGCACATTCACCTCACGCATCGGCCTGGTCGGTCACTTGCGAATCCATCGTACAGAGACTGGTGAACCAGTGCCTGGAGCACCAACCTACATCCACCATGCTCGACTCAACTGCCCACACTGCCCTCGCACCTTCCGGCATCGCATGGGCCTATTCGGCCACATGCGCATCCACGAGAGCGGAACTGACGGCAACTCCGACACACCCACGACATCCAGCACACCACCACGCCCAGTCCCACCCTCGCTCCATCGCCCTGCGCGCCCATCACTACCACTACCACCATTACCGCCTCCTCCGTAGCTGACACTGACAGGGCCGACTTCTTATGTCCACACTGTTCACGCACATTCACCTCACTCATCGGCCTGGTCGGTCACTTGCGAATCCATCGCACAGAGACTGGCGAACCAGTGCCTGGAGCACCCACCTATACCCACCTAGCTCGTCTCAACTGCCCACACTGCCCTCGCACCTTCAGGCATCGCATGGGCCTATTCGGCCACATGCGCATCCAGGGCGACCTGCGGTAGACAACCGCCGGCCACACCACACATTCACTCACTACCTACCTCCTCCACCACCACCACCACCACCATCACCCCACCAGAAACCAACACTCACACACCTCATGCACCCAACTGCCACCTCCCACGCAAGTGGGAAGTGTGCATCTCGACTCGGTCCTCATGCGGCTTCGGCTGCGCGGGTGACCTGTGTCCGAGGCCATCCCGACACGTCTAGTGTCGTGGATAGGAAGGTTGCTGATTGACGCCCGCTCTCGGTTCACGCAGTTCGTCGCGTTGTGTGTGTGTGTTATGTGGAGTGGCGGACTGGTGGGCTGGGGACGGGCTGAAACAGCACCTTCGACGGCACCCTCACGCAAGTGAGAGACACGCCGTTCAACCCCCGTTGTGTGAAATCCTGGTGTTGTGTGTTTGGGGGGTCAGGTCGTGCCGTGGCGCGCGCAGTCATGGTCAGTCGACCATGACAGCCACCGCGCCCATTTCCCACTCCAGTCTGCTGACCGGCTCGGACAGCGGCTGGGGTGAGGGAGTGGGAAGGGAGAGTGAGGTCGACGACTCAGCGCACTTTCTCCTCACTATAAACAATCTGACGCGCTTGAAGCTATCACGGTACGCTAAAAGCCGTGGCTTGGAAGGTTGCCAACTGACGGGGTACCTTGGACCTCCTCATTGACTGGAGGCGGTCTGAGAGTCAGGCTGCAATGGCTCCTTTTTAATGTGGCCGTATGGCACTCCCACCACAGTGTGGGATCCGAGCCGGGCGTTGGCGGCACGCCTATGTGCGGCTTCGGCCGTGCCAGCCTCCAAATCTCTCTTGTGTTGGTTGGAATCCTGGTTATTGTTGTGTGGACCAGGGGGTGTGGGGGAACGCCAAGGTGAGGATCCGTCCAAGCCATCCACCTGCGGCCTCCCTCGTCTTCGGTCTTCTTGACTCTGTCTTGACACCGGGTTCGGGCTGGAGAGGAGGAGAGATTGTAGGTAGATGCAGCGCAAGTCTGCTGGCTCTATAAACCCCTGCGCAAGTCACCGTGCCTGCTCCCACCGCTGCTGCTGTGGGGCACACGGTGGACATCATCGAAATCGATGATCGAACTGTCATGTGTGTGTGTGTGTGGCTCGCGCGAACGGACTGTCAGGCTTCGCCAGCCACTGTGACCGTTCGCATTGACACTGTCCTGCCACCAGAGCCTGGTAGGCGTGTGAGGAGAGGGTGTGGTAGATGCTGTGTAAGTTTGCCTCATTGTAAACTAGGTTACGGATGCTGTGCCTACTCCATTGGACACGCAGTGGACATGATTGCTTGCGACAACCAAATTGTCCATGTATCATAGGCGTCCTCAGATTTTGGATTACTCATCCAGAGACAGCTAACTCTCTAACCGATACTTCGACTATCGTTATCGACGATGTCCAACGTGTGCTACAAAACAAGAGGAGAACAGGGTCGGTGGCTTGTGCGAGAATTAGTTTGTAGTGGTAGTAGACTTGCGCAGCATCGACAGCACTCCCTCATCCTCCCCCACCTGAACCTGGTGTCAAGACAGAGTCAGGAAGACCGGATGTGGGGGTGGGCTCAGGCGGATGACATGGTCGAGTCCGCACCTTGGCGCTTCACTCCCCCTGGTCCACACAACAAATGACCAGGTTTTTGACCAACAACAACAATAGGGAGGCAGGCAGGGATCCCAGTGTGTGCGACGTCTGCCGGCAATCAGGTCTGTCACTGCACCCCAGAATGTTGGTAATTGTTATGGTGCACAATCCGATAACGTCTGTCAGAATGCGGTATGGCCCCCGTGTTGGTCCAGCGCATCTGCCATGTGGCCCGTTTTGGGGCAAATAACTCTCTAACCAACGGACCGAAAAGGTACATGCTCTATTATCGAACGGCGTATTTTAATGTCTGCAGGCGTGCCTGTGTGAGATCTCTGGTTATAGGTAAAATGCGCTTTTGCAATATCCTATCGCAAGGCTTAGGTCGGGCCAGGATACCTAAACAGTCGCTGGTTTCAGCCTACCCTGCCGCTCCACTTAAACCGCATGGTGACAAAAGGTGAAATTCACCCCGGTATCACAGAAATTTCTCTACACATTTCTAAATTCTCAAGTGACCCACTACCCTGATCACTGCTCGCGACTTCTCAGTCCTAACTGACGAATATTGGGACCGGCAACTCGATGCTTCTGCAGCATTCCGGCGCGGTTACTCTCCTCTCGCCCTCTGACTATTTGGCGGTACGCAGTCATGTCCCTGTTAGGCTACAGTAAAATTTGACGCTGTGTGAGTCGTCTTGCCTATCCGCCTGCACTCATCCCTACAGCAGCTCCGTCCATCAGCGGACTGATGGAGGTGAACATAATGTCTTACGACGCTGACGTGGGTCCCCTAAAAGATTGTATCATTCTTCTGGTTGACAGCCCAGAGATATGATTATAAAAACATTCATATTGATGTGTGATGGGACCCTTATAGCACCATTCTCTGGGCTCGTGGCCCAGTGGTTAGAGGGCTGGACTTCTAACTAACAGGTCGCGAGTTCGAGCCTCGGGTATTCCCTACTTCGAGGCTGGGTATGACTGGCTAACGACGGCTAACAAGCCAGAAATGGCCATTCCATTCTCCCTTGTCTTTGTCGGTAATACCATTCTCTCTAGCATTACCGACAAAGGGAAGGGAGACTTGAATGACCATTTCTGGCTTATTGACCGTCGTCAGCCAGTCATACCCAACTCCGAGGTGTGGAACACCTGAGGCTCCATCCCGCAACCTCTTGGTTAGAAGTCCGCCGCTCTAATCACTGAGCCATGGGCTCGTTGTCCTGTCCGTTGCGATTGGGTATATACAATGGTAGAGGGACAATCACCCATTGTATATACCCGATCGCAACCGACAGGGAAACGGTAATACCATTCTGCCTAGTTCACGTCGTCTTGGTTTTCCTAGCCCTTTCGCCATCTGACAGCACGCAGTAGTTCCTCTGTTAGGCGCAACAAACGGTTCACATCGTCTTCGTTTTTCTGCGGTGTCGGTGTGGGGCAGCGAGACTTGCGGACTCACTAGTGCATATCGTCGTCCAAAGTCGCGTCCGGCCCGATTACAAGTCCCTGCCTGCTCCCCACCACCTGAGAACTCTTCATCGAGCTCACATTGGCTTGCATAGAAAAAAACAACCCAGACTGTTTTCATGAAGTGCCTCCTTCCCCTACTTTCTTTTTGTCGAGACTCTGTAGGGAGGGCTAAACTAGCCTGTTCGCCGAACCTGTTTCATTTGACTTTATGCTCCGGTAACTATTTCCAGGAGTCGTGTAGAGAATAACGTCTGATAACTGCCTCTGAAGACCGTCTAAAGGTAACCGACACTGCCCAAATCAGTCTAACTCGCTGCCAAGCAGCCGGCACATTAAATATTGTGGGAAATGCGAGGTATGCAACCCGTTTTCATCTCAAAACTGCTTGCCCTTTAACAAAGTGGGTTTTTTCAACACGTTACTGGTAGGAGGGAGAACTTTGGGTATTTAAATGAATTTTCGGCAAGATCACACTAACAGAAGGAATATCTATAGGCATAAGTGGGAATTTGCAACCCAGAAGCAAATTCATACAGTGAACGAAAAATGCAAAACAACCCATGGACTGGAAGAAGTTGCACATTCTGACATCAACTCGAATCAGTTCACACGATCGATCTCTAATCCGCTCATCAGGACATATGGCAGATTGTTTAACTCATGAGATGTGTTTATATTTGCAAAGAATACCTACTCGCTCGGCAACCGACCCAAATACATCGATCAAAACTCCCAACTAACGATTTAAAACGTCAAGTGAATAGAATACTATAAGTAATACACATGTTGCATGATTTCCCATATTGAGAGCATAGGTACTAGCTAAAAGCCCAGACACACATGTTCCGTCGATATGCTGCGGTCGCATGACACAACTCGTGTGCCTTCTGGTAGATAGTCCGGTTCTAAAATTTCGGCTTTTAATCTCCTCAGAGATTAATGCGTTAACTTGCAGTAGATCATTCGGAATGACACTTCATAGGTTCAGTCTGAAAGCTGACATGAATATTTGAGCCGTAAGTCATCAGCTTCAAGACCTATTGATGAGCCGAACTCCTCACGGTTGTGTTATGAGGCAGTAGATTATCGAAGAAACAAGTGTCCGCGCTTTTACCTAATATCTGTGCTCACCGTATGGTATATCATGCGACATGTGAATACTACTGATTATCAGTTGGCAGTTTATGAATATCATGCGGTTATCCCGTCAAAACTGACGGTTTTCATACTCCGCCAATAAAGAATCATTGCGAATTACATACTTAAGGTCGGCGCATTAATTTCTGATATCTAAAAAACATACATTGGAAGTAATACAACTTCTTTTAGACATAATGTCTTCTTAAGAAAGAAGATCGTGGAAAAAACGCAAAAATCGTTTTTAGTGAGAAAACTCCAGTTTTAGAAGTAAACAAAGCCTGTCCGTGCAAATAACCGGGCAAATAACACAAATTAAATAAAACAACGTATAAAATGGTCTTTTCTGCTGTTTAAACTTAAGTTCCCTTCTCAAATTAGGCTACTGTCACCTATTGCGGCTAGCCGCCTGCCTACAGTTTAATTGTAAATTCAAAAACGATCCCCGAGGATTTCGCTGGATTTCTTTGACAGGGATGTCTCAAGACTACGAGTATTCATATGGTCTCAAGTTCACAGGCCGACCAGTGTCTGAAAACTTTGAATAGAATTAACAGATGTGATCATCACCTTGCAATATTGAACAAGAAGGAGAAGAAGAAGAAGAAGAAGAAGAAGAAGAAGAAGAAGAAGAAGAAGAAGAAGAAGAGTCGAGCGCCGGAACACCTCGTTTATTGTCCTGAGCTTTCAGACTCGTACAGGAGTCCATCGTCAGAGGTAGTGGCAGAAAAAGAACAAGCGGCAGTTATAAGGCATGTAGGCCCAATCATCGACCGACGGCGCACGACTGGAGGTGACTACGCAGGGCTCTGTACGCCGGCGCCAGATCGATAAATCGATTGAACGAGTTCTCATCCGAGGCAATATTGTATGTATCGAGGGGACTTTTCTTTTATACAATTACTGTGGAATTTTTCGTAGCGGTGGGCTGCGTGGAGTGCTAGGGTGCCCTTGAAATAGTAGTGAATACTATGCAGTTACCAGCGATCTCAATCGAACTGCCGTAAAAGGTAGGTTCTGTGCTATGTGTTTAGTAAAACCTACGGACACTTCCTACGAAGAAAGGTCAATGACTGACCACGTGGACTCTGTACAAGTAGACAGTAAATTGGGCAGTGTTACTCGTTCACTGAAGGGGAACACAAAAACGTCAGGAAAATAAGCCTTTTTATCCGGCAGTTAAACCTACTCCTTCTTCTTTTTTTCTGGAACAATGTAACCTTTTGGTGGGGACGACTATTTTGAAGAAGGAGTAGAACTGAGACACTTTTTGAGGAGTTTGTCCTTAGACATTTGACTGTTGGAGCACCCACAGTCGAGCCTTTATTATGTTCGCTGCATGCTGCTCAAACGAGCCACGAGATAAATGCGCCGGACAAAGGCAGGAACCAGATCGGACTCCCACAAGCGTTATTGGGACTGCGCACTCATAACAAAAGCCAGCATTGCTGATAGAAGCGAACAGGCGAGTCCCAGGCAGCAGTTCAGAAGATGAAGATGCGATCACTGGGACAAGAAGTTTATTTGCCTGACGTTTCGGATTCTCACTCGGATTCTCATTCGGACACTCACTCGATTCTCACTCGAATCGAATGGATTCGAGTGAGAATCCGAAACGTCAGGAAAATAAACTTCTTGTCCCAGTGATCGCATCTTCATCTTCTGAAAAGCCAGCATTTTAGGTTTGGCGTCACGACCAGGTGCAAGCCCATCGGCCGTCGGTTAAGATCCGAGCCACCACCCTCCATTTTCTTCTCGAGCAAAATTCTGTTCGGTGTACCTTGTGGACCAGGGGATGTGGTGGTACGTCCAAGTGCGGGTTTTCGCCGTGCTAACCATCTGCGCCCTCTCCCGCCTCCGGTCAGTGGTTGAAAAGTGCTATCGACCAAGTTTACGGATACCGCATTAGTCGTTGCTGACTTATAAGCTGTTATCGGCTAATAATACCTCAATAAACCACAGGTGACGACGAGGCGGCGAGTGAAAGGAATGTTTGGACTTATGGGGGAAGTACTTGATGCAGGGGAAACGTTAGTTTAGTATTCATAGTCATGCCCACGCAATCGTGATTGATTTGACCTGTCATCTGAAGTGAAAACGGAATCTTGCCTTACCCTGGACTCGATATTGCATCCTACGACCAGACAAAATTTCGCTCAGTTGAGAAGTTAGGGGAAGAGGAGATTCTGGGCGCTGTCGGTTCACTGTCCGGTTTTGAAGCAGTCTGCTCAAGCACTGTGGCGAAGGTGCGCGTCCTCGGGTAAAGAGGTGAATAGCTTTCAAGAACTGTCTGCCAACTACCCCGGCGTTTGGAAAGCGGAGACCTTCCGTCACCTCAGGCAGTACGCACGTCGCGGCAGGCATGGTGACGCACCACTGAGCCTGAAGTCACCTGTCCAGGCTCCGCGGCAGCTAGGGGGGAGAGAATGAGCTTGCTGTGACTGTAACCAGCTTGCCTTTCTGTTATACTCTCTCCTTTCACGTATGTACTCTCTGTTGAGATTGCCCATCAAGGGGGCTGAGTTGCTGTTACTTCCAACCAGAACAGGAGCTAGGCTCCCCTATGGCATAGTCCAGACGGTTTGCGCCCGGCCCTCACGAACCCCCGACTGTAAGGCACGTGGCACACCTTGGACAGGGGCTTATGCGTGCACTCTCACTCCCGGTCGGCTTGAAGTGAGAAAGTATGTGGGTGAGGAAAAAGAGCGGGTTCTTCCCCCGGACCCAATGATTAGTGTTTCCACGACAAACAGGCGAACGTGCCCTCTATCAAGACAAACTAACGGTCGTGGCTTAGAAGGTTGTAGCCTGACGGGATAACTCTGTCCTACCCAGGATTGAGGATCGGACAACCAGGGCTCCGCCTTCATGCGGTTTTGCACTCCCACGTGTGTGAGAGAGAGATTTCTTAGGCCCCGGCTTGTCTGGAACCTGCTTAGTGTGGGGTTAGGGGCCATGTGGTGTTAGTCCTGCGTCGACGGCCTGTTTAGTTTCGCCATCTACAGTGTCCGCGTTCATTTCCACCCACCTTGACCTTGTGGACGTAAGAATAGTAAGCGAGGTCAATGCAACGCACATATGTTTCCTTACAAACATAGGTCTCCTATTCAGGACAGCGTTGATTATGATCGCTAGCGATGAACGACATGCCATTTCATGAAGCACAGATGACGAACAGAAAGCAACGACTTCGTTGTCTCCGTAACTGTTTATGACATGTCTTGTCTCCTTGAATTTCGTTTGCAGGGGCCCTAATCATTGTTACTGGTTCTGTACATCTGGTAGGTCCTGATTTGTGGTATATTTATAGTCTCATCGAACAATTTCGCCCAGCGGCTGACTTTCCGACTTGCACACGTAAATCCCATGTGATATGAACTGTGATTCGTCGGCGACAAAAGTCAGC